>JBBPTO010000426.1:0-30793 GCA_038094155.1 Pulveroboletus cf. aberrans
CAGTGGTCCTCCATGAGAAAATCGTTGGAAGAACCAAAAGAAGGACAGTTGTTCTGACCACTCATCACAACCTTTCAATTCAAATCCTTCAAAATGGAAGAGACCTTCGAAACAAGGAAAGAGAGACTGGTATGAACATTGCCAGTCATATTGTAAAGCAAAAGGGAAACAGCCTGCTAAAGTGAATAAAGTCATGGCAAATGCAATCATAAGCTTTGATCTGAATCAGTTCACTGAAACTGACTTTGATACCATGGTTACTGCTTATGACCCTTGTGATTGTTTCACCGACCACATAGAGGTTGAAGAAGAAGAACTGTCATATCCCATCAACTCTGATCTCTGGAACATAACTCCACTCACACCTCTGGTGCATTCCCTGTCAAATATGTACCCCCATAACTCTGGACCACTCATAGATTTCCTTACGTATGTTCCTTGTTCCGTATATAGTTTAGTCTTGCCCCTCTGTTCCCTCCAATGCTGTGTAGCACAGCTCTGGTATATGACCTCTCTGACTCCGTCTTACTTATCTACATAGCCCTCTGTTACTAATCCGCAGCCCTCCAACATATATATACTCCGAACCATGTATGTTGATACTTTAGCCTGAATATCACATTAGACCACTCCTCTCAACTTCTCCAGTTTCCTCCAATGCATCTCTGACCAAGAAGGCCATGACAGTGCTAGGGCGCAACACACAAGTCCTGCACCAAGCCTTCACCCCTCCAGACACAATCCTCTGGACCTCTGGCCATCTCCAGCCATTCAATCCCTTCGACCTCCGATCTCCGACCGGAGTTTGAGCAGAGGAGATCTGGTCTTAACAGGAACATTCTTTTTCTTCTGAAACAGATGAAGCTGGATGGGATCATCCTGTCAATACAGACATGGATGATGGTATGGCAGGACCTTCAAATTTATTTTGAAACTGTCAATTCTCTTCCTTACTCTAAGGAGAAATTGATGAGACCCTCAAGAGTGAAGAAGTTGACAAAGAAGAAAACTGAGAAGTTTATTCTTGGTGGTTTACCATCTGACTCTTTTCTGCCTGGTGCTAGCATCAGAGATTTTCCTATCCCAGAAAAGAAGACCCCTTATATGGATGAGATGAAACCTATTACCTTTGCTACCCTTTCTATCATGCAACACCTTGCTGATTTGAAACAGACATGTAAAAACCATAGCCATGAAGGTGTTGTTTCTTATAAATCTAAACCATTTGGGCCATATACTGTTGGAACTCCCCTGAGCTCCTTTGAACATTCTCACTGGATAATTGACAGTGGCTGCACTGATCACATAACCCCTTACCTTGATGACTTTGCACATCTTGCTAAAGGTACCAAACAAGCCTCTGTGGCTAATGGATCAACTGTTAACATGCATGGACCTGAAAAAGTCATTATCTGTCCTGCTGGACTTGATCCTATGGGACTTGAATGTTGGTATGCACCTAAGGTGGCACATCACCTTCTTTCTGTGCCCACTCTGACCTCTCAAGGTTTCAGATGTGAGATCTCAAATGGCGAAACCTGCATCTGGGACAATCGAGGACTTCTGGTCATCTGGGCTTCTGCCTCATGTCCAGATAACAATCTTCACTGATTTCAGTCTATTTCGATTAAACCTGGAATAATTGCCTCAATGGCAACTGCTGATTCATATCATCTTTGGCACCATCACTTTGGACATTGCTCCAAGAATGTGATGAGACACCTGGGCACTCAGACTTCTGGCTGCCCTTCCATATCCATTCCACCTGACATTCCACCTTGCAAAGGTTGCGCTTTAGGCAAAATGTCAGATCACCCCTTCAGTCTTTTGATCAAGAGAGCTGGTCACCCACTTGCCCTACTGCACGCTGATTTAATGGGACCTTTTCCTGTTGAATCACATTCCCATTGTCACTATGTCCTTACTCTCATTGATGACTACTCTGGCTTTGCCCTCCTCCACTTCCTACATGAGAAGTCTGGTACTGCATCTGTGCTTCAACATCAGATTGCTTGGCTTGAGAATCAGTCTGATTCTTGTGTCACCTCTGTATGTTCAGATTGTGGTGGGGAATACTTAGGGAGAGACATTCAATCGTTCTTCTCATCTCAAGGCATCACCCATCAGACCTCTTTCCCTCACACACCACAACAGAATGGCCATTATGGAGAAAGCAGAAGCTATGTGCCATCAGGCTAGTCTACCTAGAGTCTTCTGGCAAGAAGCTCTAGAGACATCCCTTCACATTTACAATAGACAGCCATTGAGACAACATCAGTGGAAAATGCCCATTGAACTCTTTAATGGACACAAACCAGATGTGCCCTACTTTCACATCTTTGGTTGCAAGGCTTATGTGTTCATTCCTCCTGAACAATGTCAGGACAAACTCTCAGCGAAAGCTGAAGAGATGATCTTCATCGGATATGAGACCAACACAAAGGGTTGGAGATTCTGGTCTAATCAACACCATTGAATCTTCATCTTGACTCATGCCACTTTTGATGAATCAAGTTTCCTATCTGCTCCCAGAGAGATAGAAGACAAACTGCCCTTGATATCTGAAGACACTGCACCTGACCTTCATGATAACAACCAAGATGAAAGGAATCCGGACCCTCCTTCTCGTCATGTCATAATCAACCTTCCTGATCTTTGATCACCTATTCATCCAAGATTCAGATCACCTTCCTCTCATTCAAGCATCTCATCATCTCCTCCACCATCATCATCATCATCCTTTGATTCCAATCCTCATATGCTGCCACCCAAGTGAGATTTAGCACATACTGGACAGAGAGAAACCATTAAGGACAGTCATAGACAGTCCAAACTTCCTCCTTGACCAGAATGACCTTCTGAATTCCATGCTTGCCCACCTGTGGGAGCTAGAGTTACCTTCAGACCTCCAATTCCGAAGAGACACTCTGCTTGAATTACTCAACCAAGAATTCTTTCAGATAATACCTATGGAAATCAATGTCCTGTTCAAATTGAGAGAGATATTTATTCTGGTGTTGTACCCCTCCAAGAGGAGATTTCTCAACAAGAACTGGTGACACAACTGAGACCTACAAATGAAGAAGAAGACATGGGAACCATGTATGGTAACCAATGGATGAGAATTCACCTGTCTGCCACTATCAGTGAGAATACCCCCAGACAGTATAAAGATATACTCAAGCTTTCTAAGGATGAACAATGTCAATGGAAAACTGCTATGAATGAAGAATACCAGTTCCTCATGCAAAGCAAAGTTTGAAACCTGGTTGATCTACCCAAAGGTCATCAACCCATCAAAGGGAGATGGGTATATGCAGTCAAAAGTGATGATCATAAAAAGGCTTGCTTTGTCGCTAAAGGCTTTACTCAAGTCTTTAGTATCAACTATGAAAAAACCTTCTTACCTGTTATCAGGTTTGAGACAGTTCATCTGCTCCTGGCTCTTGCAGCTTTGGAAGACTGGGAGATTGAATCTCTTGACATCAAAACAGCATTTATGTTTGGCAAACTAGACAAAGAACTTTATATGGTTCAACCTGAAGGTTTCGTTAAATGTGGCCAGGAGAAGAAAGTTTGTTGTCTTCAAAGGGCCATTATGGATATGGCCTCAAACATGCTGCACTTCAATGGAACAAGGAGTTGCACAAAAGCCTTCTGGAATTCAGCTTCAAACACTGTATTTCTGATCCTGGAGTTTATATTAAAGTCATCAGTGAACATTTGATTGTTCTAGTTTTCTATGTTGATGATGCTCTTTTATGGGTAGTGATAGAAACATCACTCTTCAACACAAGAAACAGTTTATGGAAGGATGAAAATTCAGAGATCTTGGCCCTGCCAAAGAATATCTCAGAATGAGGATCACCAGAGATCGTTCTAAATGAACTCTGAGACTTGATCAATGCTCCTATGCTTCCAAAGTAGTTGAGCGCCTTGGTGAAACAAACTGCAAAGCAGTTTTGACTCCTCTACCCTCTGGATACAATCCCAAGCCAAATGAAGGTCAATTGAACTCAGATCTTCAAAGTCACTACCAATTGGTCATTGGATCATTGCTCTACATCATGCTTGGAACATGACCAGTCCTAGCTTATTCAGTGATCAAAATGTCACAGTTCTCTGCAAATCCCTCTGAGAAACACTTGCGGAAGGTGTTCTACATAGTGCACTATCTATCTGATACTCAGGACTTGTGCCTGACATATACTGAAAACAGCCCAAACAATGGTTTTATGGCTTATTCTAACACTAATTGGGCTGGAGACATCAAAACCTCATGGTCTACTACTGGTTACTTCATATTCCTTGCAAACTGAATAGTCTCATGGCTTTCCAGGTGACAATGACAAGTTTGACTTTCATCTACTGAAGCAGAATACTGTGGAATGACAGAATGTATGAAACAACTACAATGGATTTATAATCTGTTTGAAGCGGTGTCTTATCCTCTCTCAACCATTTCTCTATGCATTGACAATCAAGGCACTATATTCCTTGCTTCAAATCCTGCTCAAGAAGGACGAACTAAACATGTTTGCATCCATGAACATGATATTCAGAAGGCTGTAGAATTCAGCGAAGTAGAACTATTCTATGTTCCCTCCAATTCACAGTTTGCAGATATCTTTACCAAGAATCTTGGAAAGATTGCCTTTGAGCGTGGACAAAAGTGTTTGACTCTTTCTTCATTCCAATGATAACCAATATTTCGAGTGAAGAGGAGTGTTAAAACTTGGTATTCACTTTCTGCTCTTTTATTATATAACCAAGGTTCTAGATCATGATAACATAATCATTGGTCATTTCCACTCTTATATTGTTTCATCATTCACTATAGAAATGAGATACTTATGCCATTGACTAGTATCTATATCCTACCAATAATTTTGATCTTTCAGTCATGTCTCATGACTCATACCTATCCTAATATGATAGAGATCTATACAGGAACAAACAGTCCTGTAAAGTACTTAGGGAGAGCTCCCTCATGGTCACTCTCCAGTTAGAATCATATCCAACTCAGATAGTCAAGTTGAGTCCCCTCCTTCCCATCTTACTCCAAGACCCTCTACCTTGTGATACTCTGTTTTACCCTTGGTGAGTTCTTCCACCAAGGTCCATAACCTTTCCTCTCCCTATCAGTCCCTTGACTGGTAGGACCATCTGCTACCTCAGAGGACAAGACGAAGGGATCTTTGCATCTCTTTAAAGAGGGTGCATGAATCAGACACAGTTGATCAGATAGCAGTCAGGCCACTCACTGATTGGGTTTGGGGTGGTTACGTTTGACATAGTCACATTCACTGATGTCAACATATTCTGCTCTACATCATTCAGTTACTGGCATCCAAATTCTGATAGTGTAATTACATTTCATTACATGCAACTCTTGATTGTCTACTACTTGTGGTACTAGCTATGATGTGGTTTTGGAAGAAGTTGCGGAAGGCCTGATGTGCTATTTGTAGTGACAGCCTATTCAGGAAGGTAACACTGTGGGAATACTAAGGCACTATCAAAAGTGTGATACAATAGCAAAGTACAATAGAGTGCATACTATATTTACAGTTCTACATTAGAGATGGGCACAGGTATGATGTTAGAGGGGGTGGGGTTGAAAGACAGATTAGTTGTCATAAATTTTTGTGTAAATAATTCTTGTGTAAGGACAATGCCATCCTTCCATTTGAGCAATGGTACATATCACATCATAATGTTTACAAGAATGCAGATGAGAGCAAAGAAGACCATCTGCTTGGTAGTGGATAGTTGCAGTGAGTTCAATGCAGCAGTGACAGGATTGCCCTGTAACAGAAAGGTCATGAGCATCATGACAAGTATGAATTGGAATCATATGATACTGACTAGTTGGCAATAAGCCCACACTTTCACACTGCTATGACCATCCAAAGTGCCACCAGTGATGATGATGCAATTAACATTGTGTTCAAATGCCTAACATAGATGGGTTGAGAAAGGGGCAGGAAACAGAACAAATATCCAACTGCTAAAGATACAACAAGGTCACCAGTTATAGAATGAGAATCAGAGCACACTTAGGCTATAAATCAGGTAGACATACTGCTACCATGGTCAAGCTGTGACTGGAATGCACCCATTTGATGATCAAATACATGTGCAAAACCATTGTCCCTGCCCACTATGACTGACCTGCCTTCCTGAGTGACTGAGATTTGCATCAGTACATTCATAAGAACCATATGTCAATAGCTTTGAATACGCTGCATTGTTGGGAGTGGATATCAGTCTATGCCATCTTGCAGGTTGGAAATCAAGAGTTGCTGTTCATCCAAGCAGGCAGTCCCACTGTGAACATCAGGTAAGGAATGAGTGCACACAAGCTGTTCAATGACTTACATTTGTCCATTGACTTTCTTCTTCCATCTGAGATCCCACAGATCAGTTGCAAAACAAAACCTGTCAAGGGCTGGGTCAAGGCATGTACAATGCAAATGGAAAATGAACACATGCACATAACCACTTTCAAGATAGGTGACCAGGACGCTTGAGCCTTCATCACAAAAATGGATCAAGCAAGCAACATAAGGCTGTTTTTCAACATCAACAATTATCCAAGTAAAAGACTCTGGCAGGATGAGACAGCAGTTAGCAACTATCTACAGGGTAGGAACAGTGTAGTGACCTACTAGCATCGGGTGCAATGTTCCATAGCCCAACTTCACTGTCACCGACACTTGCCAAACATCTATGGACAGGATCCCAAGTCAAGGATTCAATTGCCCTTCCATGGGCAAGGGTGATCAAGGTGAAGTCAAATAAAGGCCGTTCCTTGCCTCATTCATACAAGTGAATATTACCATCCAATGCACCAAATATGAATGCATTCTCTTTGCACTCAGATAACCTGATCCAAGCAAAACAGGATATGAAACCTGTGAAGGGAATGCAAAACTCCTGTACCATGTCTCCTGATGAGAGGTTCCAAATGATAACACAACTGTCACTGCCTAATTAAAGGAAGGATGAGACAAGTCTGAGAAAAGGTAAGGAGCTAGGAACCCCCACTAAATAGCATTGATCTACAGGGGCTTATGGCCAAGGCATTAACTGCCTGTGTGTCAGATGAGAGTAAACTTAGTGTAGAACTGAAGCTTTGTGAATAAACAAAGAACAAGACTTTGCACACCACTCACTTCACTGGAATTGGAATTGGAGTGCATCCTGATGTCTTGAGCAGATTCACTTCTATACATGCCCACATAAATACTGATACTGACTGCAGCAAGTAAGTGAGTAAGCAATAACTGGCCTTATTGTGCACCATGCTTACTTATTGTTAATGCTCAACAACAAGGGGCTGGCCAAATCTAGGCTAGGCCCTGAGGGGAAATGAACAAAACACAAGGCTACATAACTTACATAGGGAGCAGCAATTGACCAAAAAGCATTAGTGGATAATCACTGTTGCTAGGAGAAAGGGATGTACCTTGGATAATGGGAGGACACAACTGGAGCAATTAGATCAGTAGACAATTACCCATTGCTAGAGTACTTGGGTAGACAAGAAGTTCAACAACCAGTAGGGATGTAACTTATAAAACTGCATTCATCCTTGAAGGACCAACACACATGTTGTGCAGAATGCCTAAAGCTCTGAAGCACCACTGGATCTACCATCAACATTTTCCTCCACTTATATACCATTCTGTCTTTCTCTCTGAGCATGCAGGAACCCCACCCCCACTCACACAGCACAAAGTCTTCCCAAGGAAAGACAACTCAGCTGCCCCTCAGCTAGGGGATGCAGAACCCACAGCTATTCAAGACAGCATTGTGTCATGAAAGAAGATGCTGATCTGCAAACTGCAGGGCAAGATATCATGTATTAACTGAGGGGGCTATAATCTTCAGGATAGTCTAGGATAGCTGGCAGCAGAGTACAAGGAGATTTGAGTAAATAACTTACCATTTTCCAACAATCCTGACCTCATGCCTCTACATGTCCAGTCATTTGTCATCCAACTGCACAAGAGCATTGTGTTCTAGCCAAACCATACAGCAGGCAACCTCACGAATAAATGGCACTTGTTTACCAAAAGGTCAGCCCAATCTCAATAGCTAGAGCAGAACTTACCTAGACCCTCCAAAGGCAAAGAAACAATATCCATTGCTGAACAATTATGAGGGAAATTGGGTGGTTTTGGATTTCCTGAAAATGTACCTGAAGAATGCTTGTTCTAGAGCAAAGTAGAATAATTTAGGCAGCTCTGTAGAATGGCTGTAATGATTGAGAAATTGAGCCATGTCATCATTGGGTAGGGCATGAGTGTACCCATGTTATTGGGCAGAGGTAACTGACAATTCCCTGATTGAAATGTAACAAGGTCCACTAAATATGGCAGGTGTCCATGGTTCTTTGCTTTTTGGCACAAGGCCATCACTTGTGGCAGCTAACATACTCTACTACATGGCCTAATGTACTGGGGTACTGTTTGGATGAAAGGAATCAAAATGAGCATGGGAAAATTTGTGCCTCAAATAGTGAGAGCTGATTTCAAGCTTAGCTAATCTTTCAATCTCAGATCTTGGTATAGTAGTGTAGTACAATACATCAAGGACCATGTGAGAAGCATCTGAATGGGTTACATGGTAACATCAGCCACCCACTCTTCTGGCATATGAGTATGCCCATCAGCTTGAAGAAAGCATGATCAGGGAATATAGTAGTGTCAATACAACTAAGAAACAGACTGTTTAATTTGTGCATGCCAACTGGAATGAAACCAAACCTGCCACCAAGCAGTAAAGCACCTATAAACTGATGGATTGGCTGACCAGCATGGATGAGTGTGTTTACAAAGCCAGTCATGACCTTGATCTTTTCATCATAATAGAAATGAAAGCTATAACAATAATGAATAACTTACCACCTGAAAAGTATCAGTGTTCATCATGGGAGAAGCATTGCCCATGATAATGTCCTCTTTTGAAGGGTTGGGAGAGGAAGGATTCCCATGAATCATTAGCAGATCTAGATCTAGCTCTACATCTTTAGAAAGCAAGGCATCTAGCATGTCTTTCAACTTCAAAGCAGCACAAACAACTCATTGAACTGCTCTCTGGATAGCATCCAGAAAGGGATCCTTCAGAGTTGTGCCAACCTTGGAATGATGAAGCAGTGTAACTAAGAAAAAGAATAGACTGACCCAAACATGCAATGGTGCATAAATGGGAAATGAGCTTTGCACCAGAGCTGTGTCTTTGTTGCCAGCCATTGATTTGACAGGAGTGAGCAGACCACTGGTGAGTGAAGCATAGAATGGTTCAGAGAGACCCACTGGGGGCAGAAGTGTAGAATGAGTTGGAACTGTCCATGCAGATTCAAAGTCAATGAATGGATCATCCTTTGCTGGGTAGTGACAATAAGGTAAATACTGAGCAGGGAAAGAAACAGAGTGCAATCTTTTGAGTTTCATGTCAATGAAATTGACCTGATCTTCAGTCATATATGACTATCAACAGCACTGCATGGGCTTCAAGAGCAATACATAAGTGGGATATCTTGACAAGGAGGAGGAAGGTTATACATGATCTGATGAATGACTCATATTCAGCCAAGAGTGATTGACAAAGAGTGTAAGCAGAAAAAAAATGGGTGACCAACCAAAGACTGACTGGGATTGAGCAGATCATATGGTTGCATGATGATGGAGTTGTTCCTACACAAGTGATGAGTACATCAGGGACAAGGCAAGCACAAAGATGCTCACTGAAGGGGTTATCAGTGCCATGCCCCAGATGATGGAATCGCACCTACAAAATTCATCAGATGTCAGGGAGCAGGATGAACAAAATGACAGTCACCAAAGGTGTTATCAGTGCCACACCATGGATGACTCTACAAAGTTCATATATCAAGGCTGGGACAAGCAAAACAATACTTGTCAAAGGAGTTAATTGAGACTTTGTAGGCATGGTCTCCTCCTGCCCAGTTGCCAATCAAGAACTTTGTGGGTGTGATCTCATCACCCAGGCAGGCAGGACAAAGGTTCTTTAGATTTTCAAGTGGACTTATGCAAGGTACTAGTATACTATGTACTATATTGCTTCAGGTCCATTATGACTAGCCTACACCACTCAGTACCATGAAGGAACAAAAAGAAACAGTGTGTGAACTTTGTAGCCATAAATAGTGACCAGTGATTTCAAAGTCAGCCACAGCGGACCCTGTGGCTGACTTCGAAATCGCTGGTCACTATTTATAATCACAAAGTTTGCATGCTTCTTTTTCTCTTCCCTTGTTGTTCCCTCAATGTCTAGGTACTAGTGTAGTGCTAGTGCATTTCCCTAAGATATAGACTGAGTGTATTAGTATACTTGTCCCATACACCACTGAATGCGAAGAACATCCGAATATATTTTTATTTATATTAAGTGCTATGAAATGCTGTAAGTATACAGATAGTCTTTTTGTCTATGGATGTCATATCCCGTCAACTCCGACCTCCGGAACACAACTCCGCTCATACCTCCGGCGCTCCCTCTGTCAAATATGTAACTCCATTCCTCCGGACATTCCTCTGATTTCCTTACGTATGTCTCTTGTTCCGTATTTAGCTTAGTCTCGCCTCTCTGTACCATCCGACGCTGTGTAGCACAGCTCCGGCCTGTTCCTGGCCCGGAGCACAGCTCCGGCCTGTTCCTGGCCCGGAGCACAGCTCCAGCATATGACCTCTCCGACTCCGTCTTATATATCTATATAGCCCTCCGTTACTAATCTGCAGTCACTCCGACGTATATATACTCCGAACTATGTATGTAGATACTTTAGCCTGAATATCACATTAGACCACTCCTCTCAACCAACTCCGGTTCCCTCCGATGCGTCTCCGACCAAGAAGGCCGTGACAGTGCAAGGGCACGACACACAAGTCCTGCGCCAAGCCTTCACCCCTCCGGATGTGATCCTCCGGACCTCCAGCCATCTCCAGCCATTCGATCCCCTTGACCTCCGATCTCCGACCGGAGTTTGAGCGGAGGAGATCCGGTCTTAACAATGGACCCTAATCCATCATGGTATTAGATATTCAGGCCAAGGTAATTCTTGGATGCTGCTGTGCAAGGTGTGCCTAACATGGATCCCCCTTAGCCTGGTTATATCCATTGGCATCGTCATGAATCAGGAATCCATATTGAACCAGGAATTCATATAGTAACTCTGTGTCGTTGTTTCTTGCCATTTGCACAAGCCTGCTCGCATGTTACATATGCTGCATTTTTGCACCATTCCATAGCTTTTACATGTGTCTGCTACTAATGTATTTAAGTGGCTATTGTGCCTGTACTTTCCCCCTATTACCAAACACATACTATATCTGTATCGATATCCATCTACCCCATCATACTTGACACCTGATGGAAAACTCGATCAGTCGCCCATTTTCCCTGCCAAGGCTTGTACAGGTGAGCTACATGCTTTGATAGAGGATTAGAGGCAGTGAAGTCCCTTGTCAAGCATGGGCACAAGGATGACACTGTTGATCCTCACCCATTGAAGTGTGCCATTCAAGGCACAGCCAGCACCCTGCCTGCCATGCTGCCTCCACCCCTCTTCTGCAATCCATTGTAAGGAGCCATTGCTCCTTAGGTCTGTATCCAGTCATTCTATGCCTACTTGACTTTCACTAGGTCATCAGTGAGTCATCAAGCATTTGTGTCCATCCATGTTCAATCTGGTTCTGATCCACCCTAGTCATACATATCCAGTTCCTTGTATCCATTTCTTTTCTGTTATGGCCGACCTGGAGAGAGGCAGGCATAGAACCGTGAGGACTGCGGTCTTAACCATGAACAAGGTGATGATGGAGCTTGACGATTGCAAGACGCCTACAAGGAGCCTACCTACTAGCGAGGTTCGGCGACAAGGGTTGCTACCGAGCTAATGGTGGCCAAGGGACTTCTGAGTTAACAGTGGACAAGAGAGTCTGCCTACAATTGAGGACAGACGACAAGGACTACCGAGTAAACAGTGGTAACTCCTGCATGAGCGGTCGTGACAAGGGAACCTCGGGACGAGGTTGATGATGGAGACTTCCCGATGAAGGGTTGTCGACAAGGAGTGGGAACAATGATGTATTCTGATGAGGGCAGAGTACAGAGGAGATAGAACACAGTAAGACTAGACAGAGGAACATAGGTGCGACAAGGTGGGTTTATATACGTAAGGTCTCTAGGGCAAGCATAGAACATGAAGGAATATGATGGAAGGAATCGCTGACTGAGCAAATGAGATAAGAGCACGTGAAGTGTGATGGGAACGGATAGTGAGTCATGGTATCATAGTCAGCGATGAAAAGAAAAGAACATCCAAGTTGGGACTTATACCCATGCATATGTAATCGATAAGTCCAAGGAAAAGCATAGTCCAGGATAAAACATAACATTTTCAATCTTGTCTGTCTACCAGATGGATTTCTACTATACTTATAGTGTACCAGACACTATGTACTGGACGCTCTGTATTGTGATCCAGTCACCGGATTCATGTCTCTGTTTCCTTCTTTATGTTTATTTAGAGTCTCGGGTGTGCCCAGACTATAAAAGTTGTGTTTTGCACACAGTGAATTCAATCAATCATCTATCACTCACTTGAAGTGGGAGTCTTCAGTCCTCATCAATCCAGTCATATCTGGATCTCTTCTCTTCTCTTTCTCTCTTGATCCCAAAAGAATCAAGTCCTGTGCTTGTCAGCCATGTCTGAAGCATTAGAAGCTCTTTTAGATCGACTACCAAGGAGTCCTGTAAGCCCTGCAGTTGCATTCCCTTGATTCTCTACCTGCAATTTCCCTGGGACAAACCTATCATTCCTTCACTTTCTTTCTTTGTGTTACTGACCTGGCAGTTTTTTATCCGGAGACTAATAGCAGTCTAGGTCAGTCAACCTCTCTTCACCATGTGCATGTGCTGCCTTAGATATGGCTTCCATCCTGTCTGACACACCATCTTCCCTCTCCTGTGGTCCCTCATCCAAGCATGGGCACATGGACAACCCAATTCTTTGCCCCATCAAGAAAACCAAACTCCCATCTCTCCACTGCCATCAGCTCCCACCTTGACATCATCTCCCTGCTGTACACCCTTTATCGAAGCTTCCTTCAGACCCAGCATCTGTCCCTCATGGCCAAAGACCTCCTCATCCCTGGTATCACCAACCAGGTTATGTCCCATATTAGCTGACATCTGGGAGACATCCATGAGAAACTGAAAGAACTTCTACTGATGATGATGCATCAGTTGGAAATGGAAGAATTTCTAGCTGACATCAATTGTTACCTCAAGGACTTAGCTAAGTCCAGGCAACCCTGCATCCCTTCTGCATCCTTTGAACCATCAATCCCTGCCAAACTCATGGCCATTGAATGCACTGAGGCTTACTGGACTGGAAATGAAGGAGCCACCCCCCTTGTTCCATCTCACCCTCATTATCAAGAGACTTGTTACTCCTGCCATCATCTGGGCCATCAGCAAATCTTTTGCCCAAACTATGAATGCCCCATCTGCCATAACTTTGCCCCTGGACATGCCCAAAAATGCTGCCCTTTTCACCTGCACCAACCAACCCTGCCCTTGTTGAGCTTGCCACCATCATCACACAGCTTGAGAGGCTCACCATCTAGGCATCATGGCACTGGTCACACCACCAGCACCCATCCCACTCATGCCAGACATGGCACCTTTGGCCAACCTATTCTAGTCCCCCCGCTGTAGGGAATGGTAGTTTCCTGTCCTCATATCTGGCATATCCTGCATATCCTGTATGATCCAGTCCTCATATCCAATCTGATCCATCCTTGTCCATCACCTGTTGGTAAGTAAAACCTTCATTTTACTATTCCGGACACTTTCGTTTGTACATCTGGTTGATCCAGTTCCATCAACCTGGTCACCAGATACATTAATCCAACAATCCAGTTTCCAATCCAGTCACATTCTTTACATGTATTCAGAGTCTCAGGTGTGCCCAGACTATAAAAGTTGTGTTTTGCACAGAGCACAATATCTATCTATCTATCATCTTCTGTCCATCTCAAGTTCAGTTCTTCATCATCTTCAGTGATCCAGCCATGTCTGTGATCATCTCTTCATCCTTCTCTCCTGATCAGTGAAGAATCAAGTCCTGTGCTCATCAGCCATGTCTGAAGCATAGGAGCTCTTCCTGATCATCATCCATTTTGCCTCCTGTAAGTCCTGTTGTTCTCTTCCATGGAGCTCTACTCTACGAATTCCCCCTAGGACAGACCTATCATCCCTTCATTTTCTTTCTTTGTGTTGCTGACCTGCTAGTTTCCTATCCAGAGACATATAGCAGTCTAGGTCATTCAACCTCTCTTCATGTGGAGCCCACTGTGAGGGGGCATTCTAGATGAGCCCCCACAGAACCCTCAGGTGCATCTGAGGTCCAGAAAATTTTTGTCCATCTCCTTTGCAACTGACATCTGACAGCTCCAAAGCATTCCTACCTCAATCTGGTCCACACCTGTCATATGTCAATCATTCATCTGACATGTTTTGGACAGCTCCATTCCAGGCTTGTCTCATCTCATTTCTCTGACACCTCATATCCATTCTGATCTCATCTCACTTTGTATCTGACATTCATATTTTGTCGATGTGCCTAGTGGAGGGTTGACTCACAACTAGCTAGTGCCATTTTTGTCCTCAATTTCGATTCATATCACTTTGTTTTCATTTGTCCTCATTCCCATCTTCATATTTCAATCTGATCTGCTGTCGATCTGGTCTGGTTCATTCCAATCCAGGACCAGATTCACTATGTTCAACCTGTTTCACCACCAGATGCCTATGCAGGGCACACTGCAGGCATATTCATTCAACAGACATTCTGCCACCTTATTATGCTATCTCAATGACATTGATGACATTTGCACAGAGAAGGGTCTCAGTGACCAACAAAAGATCGAATGCAAATTTTACTACACATCTCTCAATGAAGTGAAACTCTGGGAGACACTCCCAGAGGTGACTTCTGCTACCCCAGATTGGCTTGCATTTATAGTGGCCATCATTTTATTGTATCCGGGATGCAAATCCGCTAGCTGTTATTTCACAGACAATCTGCTAATGCTAAAATTCATAGGTTCATCTCAGTCACAATCACTCTGAGGTCTTGATGATCTCAGAGCATATCACTCAAGATCTCGTCTCATCTCATTACACTCGACCATCTCTCAGTACAAGAGCATGACTATCTCTTCAAGAGTGGTCTTTCATCTGACATTTGTGCATCCATCTGCAACCAGTTGCTAGTGGTCCGGTGTAGGAAACTGGAGTTCCCTACAGTGATACCCAGTGTTTTCCCGTGGTCCAATAACCCCTATCCAGCGCTCTTACCAAACCCAAGACTGTCCACTGCCATTCATCCCAACCCAAGTCAAGCCAGTTGAAGTCCGAAGGTTAGTTTTGAGTCCGATGTCCAGATCCGAGTTCCCGCACACCGGATCCAGTGTTCCCGTGCTCCGGAATTGGTTGGGTTTTCATCCTTTTTATGTTTCCTTTACTGTACTTCGTTCAGGTATGCCTGGATTAGCTTTTTGTACCTAGGACTTAGTCCCTAGACAGTGTGCAAGTTACCACCACCATTCCTAAGCCTTAAAGTCCGGTTCCCTAGTCCTTTCCCTACTTTTCCCTTCAAGTTTCCCTCAAGTCCTGCAAGTAAAGTTGGTTTTCTAGCCCTACCGAATGAGGGAAAGCCAGACTCGAGTTTTCCAGTGTCCTGTGGACATTCAGTGAGCCTTTCCTATAGTCCTTTTCCCTTTCTTTGCAATCCCCTTGGGTCGAGATATACACTTGCACCCCTATTTCTTGCATAGGACTACACTCCGGAGTCCTTTTGCTGTTTTACACTGGTCTGATGTCCATCCAGATGATCTGTATCCAATGGCAGACACCCTAGCAGCTGCTACTTTCTTTCTTTCATATCATCCTCCTCATTCTGAACCTGTGCCTACTCACTCATTACTTCTTTCTGTTGAACCACCACAGGTATCCTCCACACCAGATCATGTAGATCCAGTTAATGCTTCATTCATCTCTCATCTGCCATCCATCCCTTCCATTGTGCCAGATCTTGTCAATCCATTCAGCACTCCCATCGAGCTGCTCTCATCATTCATTACTACCATTGCTCTGGACCCTGTTGATCTGGAGCTCACCTCATTCATACCGTCTTTGTTGTCTCTCTCATCTGCCACACTGGATCCTGTTGATCCAGTTTTCATCCCATCTGTTCTACTCTCATCACCACCTCCTCCGCTTTCCACTTCTGTCACTATCACTCCCACCACTGATGCTATCTTGGACATCAATGCATTCATTTTCACAGAGATCTCTGCATTCAAAGTGTTGATACCTCTGTCATGCACCAAGCCCACCATCATTCCGCCACTCATACCATCCATCAATCCAGTGCCTGTTGCACCAGTTAAAGCAGTGCATCCAGATGCTATTCCATTGCCAGTTTCATTCAATCCACCTCTACTATCTGCCACTCCTCCCATCCATATCTTGGTTCTTCCATTACCTCGAGCTTCTGTACTCTCGTTCTTGACCCCGGTTGTCATCGATGATGTTCTGAATCCCCCTTCTCCATACTCAGTTCATCCATTATCTCATTTTCAGTGACCTCTGTGGCTCAATGCCCAGGAGGTCATCATTAAAAGTCCTCCACAAGAGAGAAGGGACTGTAAAGCCCTTCCATTTTCTTTTCCTAATCATATTCCACCACCATCTGACGTTTCAATCTGCCCTCCAGACCTGGATCCAGATCCTGTCTACCAGATAAGGACCCACCCTGTTCTTTTTGCAGATTCCATTCATAAAATTAGTCATTCAGTAGGTATAGATGCAGAAAGTATTCTTGACAAAGAAGATTCGCTTTTCCATTTATTTGACATCATACCATCAGCCATCGACAATCCACTGCCATTCATCAAGATCCCCTTACACTGTACCAATCATCCACCACTCTTATCATGCAAAATCATATATTAGTTGTTTCTATTCCAGTTTTCATCTGGTGATCTCTCATATCAAATCATCTCTTTTGATACTAAAAACAAAAGTCCAACAGAAAAACAAAATCATTATGATAGATTCTCATCCATCTCAGCTCTACATACATTTCCTTCATTTGATGCGCACACTTGTCAAGTGCAAGATTTTCATTTTCATTCATTTTCATTTGCTATTCCATCATCTGGTTTCAATCCATTCTCACACACTCAGACTCAGGTTCTATCATTGAAGGTATGAAAGCAATAGTAGATTGAAGAAGGCAAGTTGAGTGGACCCTCACACCTCAGTTTCAGTTCATTCAATTCTATCAACATGTTCTTTTCTCTGGCTCTATCCTCAAAGGTGTAGAAGCAGAAGTCAATTGAAGAAGAAAAGTCGAGCGGACCCTCGCATCTGATTTCATTTTGCTTCATCTGTTTCTACGATTCTACTCAGACCATATGTCCTTACTTACATTTCATTCATTTCGCGTCATCCAGCAGGTCAGATAGGACAGGACAGGACCAGATAGAACAACTTGAATCACTCAGATCATCCAATCCAGACTAGGATCATTTAGATCTGGTCTCTACATCATCTGGCATAATCCCTTCCATCACAGACAGCTCATCCTTGTGCCTCTATTCATCATCATCATTACTCACACCATACCTCAGTTCTGCTTCACTTCACCACTGGATAGTCTACCTCATGGTCATCACATCATTTGCTGCCAATCATTCATCATCAGTCTCTCTCGATGCATCGTCAGTCCATCACTCCCTCTGTCTGCTAACCAGAGTCTCAATCATCATCATTTCATTCGCTTCACGCTTGTCTTACCACCACTGCATCTGACTGGGGACAGTCAGTATTCAAAGTCCTCCATGAATGTAGGGAACAGTAGTTCCCTGTCCTCATATCCAGCATATCTGGCATATCCTGTACAATCCAGTTCTCATATCCAATCTGATCCATCCTCATTCATCACCCATTGATAAGTCAAACCTTCATTTTACTACACCAGACACTTTCATTTGTACATCTGGTTGATCTGGTTCCGTCAACCCAGTCACCAGATACATTGATCTGATGATCCAGTTTCCAATCTGGTTGTGTTCTTTACATGTATTTAGAGTCTCAGGTGTGCCCAGACTATAAAAGTTGTGTTTCGCACAGAGTACAATATCTATCTATCTATCATTCTCCATCCATCTTGAGTTCAGTTCTTCATCATCTTCAGTAATCCAGCCATGTCTGCGATCATCTCTTCATCCTTCTCTCCTGATCAGTGAAGAATCAAGTCCTGTGCTCATCAGCCATGTCTGAAGCATAGGAGCTCTTCCTGATCATCATCCATTTTGCCTCCTGTAAGTCCTGTCGTTCTCTTCTGTGGAGCTCTACTCTACAAATTCCCCCTGGGACGGACCTATCATCCCTTCATTTTCTTTCTTTGTGTTGCTGACTTGCTAGTTTCCTATCCAGAGACATATAGCAGTTTAGGTCATTCAACCTCTCTGCACCACCTAGACATTCTGCCTCCCCCCATCATCACCCATCAGACAACGATGAAGAATACACTGCAGAAGATATGGCCAACATGACTGGTTTCCCCAGAGGTGGACACTATATTGATATTTAGTCCTTTGTTGTTGTCTCAGACATACTAAGGGGATAATGTTATGATCAGCCTCTTTTTTCCTTTTGTCACTTACATATGCATGGGTACTAGTCCCAATCTGGACATTCTTTTCTTTTCATCACTGACTACGATACCCTGACTCGTCTTCCATTTTCATTGCATTCTATGTGATTCCAATTGCCTTGTTAGCAACTCCTTCTCTACCCACCCTGAACTCACTTTACTCATATATAAACCCCATCAACCTGTACTAGTAGTTCCCAAGCTAGACCTCCCCTTTGTGTACCTCAATACACTGGGTCTTTGCTCCACTCCTCATTCCTCATCTTAGTCCCTCTCTGGGAATCACCTTGTTCTCTGAGACTTCATAGCACTCTTCCTTAGTAAGCCTGTGGTCAACCATGACTAACAGGGAATCGAAGCTGGAAGATGGGGAAAGATCCATGATAAGATCACACATGATCTGCTGAAATGGGCACATACATGAGGATTTAATTGGAATCAGCAGGAGAACAGTGGAGTAGTGTCTCTATGCTTTTAGAGCTCAGATGATTGCAAGAAGTTCATGATCATAGATGTTATAATTCCTCTCAGCAGGAGAGAACGACTGCAAGAGATAGGAACAGGGATGCCAGTCTCTGTTGGCATTATTCTGGAGGAGGATTGCTCCAGTGGTGAACTTTGATGCATCAGTCATGATGGAAAAGGGTTGGGTAGTATCAGAGAGATGAAGAACTGGTTTTGACAGGAAGAGTGCCTTCAATTCATCAAAGGACTTTTGCCAGGCAGGGGTCCAATTTCTTGCTAGATTCTTCTTTGTAAGATCTATGAGAGGATGAACTACAGAGGAGTAGTTGTGGATGAATCACTAATAGAAGTTGGCGAATCCTAGGAAGGAGTAGATATCTTTGATCTTCATAGGAGTTGGCCAAGCAGCGATCCCATCAAGCTTGACCAGGTCCATGGCAATCTGTCCAGGTTTTACAATCATCCTGAGATATTCTACCTTAGAGGTGGTGAAGGTGCATTTTTTGAGCTTTAAGTGCAGGTCGAGTTCTTGAATCCTTTGCAGGACACATTTGGTTTGCTTCTCATGGAGCTCAAGGTCTGGGGAGAAGATAAGTAGGTCATCCATCTAGATGATAAGCCATCCTTCAGCAATCATGTCCCTAAATGAATCATTCATGAATCATTGAAACATGACAGGAGAGTTTGTAAGTCTGAAGAACATGACAAGTGGTTTGAACAGGCCTTTGTGTGTGATGAAGGTGGCCTTTCATTGGTCACTGTCTTTGATTCTAACATTGTTGTACCCCCAACAGACATCAAACTAGGTGAAGAACTTCACATCTTTCAACTTATCCTTATCACAAGGTCAGAGACTAGGGGAAGGGAGTACACATCCCAAACAGTATGTTCATTCAGATAGCAATAATCTTGGCAGGGGTGGAGTTTGCCATCCTTTTTTTTTATGAAGAAGAAGGGTGCTGCTTGGGGGGAGTTTGAGGGATGAATTTTCCCACAATCAAGGTTCTTCTGGATAAAGTCCTTGGTGGCTTTCCTCCCATCTGGAGACAATGGGTACACTTTTCCAACCTTGAAAACAAAGAAATCATCAAGGTGGATTTCATGATTGTAAGGGCATAATGGGGAAACATGGTCAAATGCTTCCTTCATGAAGACATCTGAAAACTCAGCATATTTAGAGGGTAAAGTAGTCTTGGGCTTGGCTTTGTCTGCAGCAGCTGCAAGTTCAGTGGCAGTGGTAACTTTGTTGACAAATCTCTGGTGTCTGAGACAGCCACAAGGAGCAAGGCAGGTTCTGAAGTGGGCAACTTGGTGGAGATCTGCATACCTCTTTGTGATGTTGACAAGTTCTGTTTCTTTGTTTTTCTGAAGATCATCAAAGAGTCTTTTATCATAGATTCAATGGACCATGGTCTCTCAAGGGGCAGTGGTGGGGTAAAATTTGTCATGCTATTTGAGGTTGGCAATGTGGACTTGGTACAAGTCCTTCGACTCGTCAAGGTTTTCAGAGATGGTGCAGGTCTGTTTGGACCAGTCAATGAGAGGGTTGACTGCCTTCAGCCAAGGTGATCCTAGGATGACATTCTGTCATTCACAATCCATGATGTAGAAGAGGACCTTTTTGGTGATCCCTTCAATAATGACAAAGAGTGTGGTGGAGAACAGCACTTTGTCCTTTTTATTAAAGGACAGATTGAGATTGCAGACTTGGAACGGTTTCTTGAGTCAGAAGGTGGGAAGTCTGTTCTTCTTAAGAAACCCCCAGTCAATACAGTTAATGTCAGCACTGCTGTTGATCAGGGCACAAAACTCAATAGTTTTGAGTATGTGCAAGGATACAATGAGTTCAACAGGGATCTGCATAGATTTCATCATATGAGATACTGTTACTGGTGCACATACAGGATAGAGGATGGCAGACATCAAGGCTGTCCTCTGCTCTAAAAATACTGGGAACAAAAATGGGTCATTCTTCTGACCACTTCTTCATTATCTTCCTCACATTCTTTCAACATGGGAAGATCTTTGGGGTCTTTCTTTGTTGTTTTCTTGACAGAAGGTCTAGGGGCATTCTCAAAGATGGCATTGCAGTTAAACACTGAATGTCTGGGCTTCCAGCATTTGAAACAGATGTTCTTTTTATGACAGCATTCCCTTTCTTTGAAAGTTAGCTTCTGGGGGTGAGGAACAGATACAGTGTCAATGTCCATAGCATCAGGGTCTCAAGCAGGTTTTGAGTGCGCAGGGGTAGCATAGGCATATGAAGGGGTGGTCTTTCCCTTCCAAGCATCAGTGACTATGTTGATCCTTTCCCATTGCTTCTGGAAGGAAATGGCACATTTGTACCAGTCTTTAATCTTATCTGAGATGTTCTCCATACAAAGAACCTGGAAGCTAAGTGGGGTGGTGATGGCCAACTGGTAAAAGGAAATCATGATGGTGTCAGTAGCAGCCAGTCTTGCTGTGTGGGCTTGGAATTCCACATTGAAATCCACGATGGAAGTGGTCCACTGTCCTTTTTTATTCTTGGTCATGTGGGCAGAGGAGAGCCGTGCTAAGGCATCAGCTGCTTTGTCTTCTCTGACAAAGGACTTCCTGAATTTTTCCTTGAAGTCGGACCATTTATCAAATGAATTGTTGTCAACTGCCTTTCTTCAAGAAGTCTTCACCCAAACTTGGGCAGATCCAAGGGTCATGAACAAGAGTGCAAAGGTGACCTTCTTGTTGTCAGTATGGTATACATCAGCATTGACTAGAAGGTAGGTTGCAACAGTGTCCAACCAGTCTTCAGAGTTGGCAGTGTTGCCATCAAAGGGTGCAGGGGGGTTGAGCTTGAGCTCCATGGATTTAGAAGAAGACATTCTTTTGAAGGCTTTAATGACTTACCAAGGTTTGGATGGATCTAGAGTGTTGTTAGGGAAGAAAATTCTCCTGGACTGCAGTTGGGATGTTGGTAACAGAGGAATTGGCACCTGAGGGATGAATGCAGAGTGGAAGAGATGGTGGGCTAGATCAAGAGTGACTTCTGTATCCTCTGCAGTGGATAGGAAATCATCCTCATCAGAGGGGGTCCAGTCATGTGGAAGTAACTTGGAGTCAGAGGGGTCATTGGGGCAAGAGCACCAACAAGTGTCAATGGGGGGCCTGGAAGGAATGGTGGCTTACCAGGTGGTAGCTGACAGAAAAGCTAGACCTTTTGCTACAACTACCTCAGGTAGAGGGTAGGCATAGCCCCTAAGAGGGTCTAGGGTAACTAGGATAAATGAGAGTGGGGCAAGCCACTCTACAAGGATGAAATTCAAGAGTTCTAGGAAAACAAGGCTTTCTGCTTGTCCTTATCTCAATGATTGAATGTCAAAGAGAAGACTTTCTGATGATCTAACATCAATTGTGTGACAGAGGTTTCCTTTAGAACAGCATAGCCTCAAGAGCACTGTGAAGTCTCAGAGAGCAAGGAGGTTTCCAGAGAGAGACTAAGATGAGGAATGAGAAGTGAAGCAAAGACCCAGTGTATTGAGGTACACAAAGGGGAGGTCTAGCTTGGGAACTACTAGTACAGGTTGATGGGGTTTATATATGAGTAAAGTGAGTTCAGGGTGGGTAGAGAAGGAGTTGCTGACAAGGCAATTGGAATCACATAGAATGTGATGGAAATGAAAAAGAAGTCAGGATATCATAGTCAGTGATGAAAAGAAAAGAACATCCAGATTGGGACTAGTACCCATGCATATGTAAGCAACAAAAGGAAAAAAGGGGCTGATCATAACACCAAGGTCCTAACTGATAGCTCTGGAGTTCCAGAGTGAGTTTGCCTACATGACCCTAACAACTACAAATGAGGCCAATATTAAAAGGGTTGTCAAGCTTACAGTATACCATTACTCATCATCTGACACATTGCATTCCATGCAATTCCATGTGCTTTGTCAATGGTTCCTTCATCACCTGCCCTGAATTCACAGTATGCCTATATATATTTCACTTGTCTCTTTGTATATTTTCCAAGCTAGATCTCCACTTCATGTACCTCAATACACTTGGGTCTTTGCTTTACTCCTAGTTCTTCTAAACTCTCTGAGACATCATAGTGCTCTTGCAGCTATGCTGTTTAGTGAAACCCCTTGTCTCTCAGTAACATTAGATTGCTAAGTTCTTGGTTCTCTTTGATGTCAGATCATTAAGACAAAGCAAGAAGAACACCTTGTTCACCTTGAACCCTCAAACTTTGTCCTTGTAAAACAGCTTGCCCCTTGTGTTGGATATATTTCACATAGATGAATTAGGTAGCTTACATAATCATACCCTACATTGGACAGTAGCTAGTTTACTATGTCCTCAGTGACTTACTGAGAACATACAGGTACTTACTACTTTACCACTAATATAAATGACTTACTGAGGACATACATGTTACCTCAGTAAGAGAGGATTAATAGAGTTCTACACCTTTCCTCTTGAACCTTTGACTCTAAATTCATCTTAGGGGCTGCACTCACTCTCTATCCAAAGCAAGCATAACAGATCTTGCTTTATTATTGTTATTTCATACCACTGCAAGCAGCAGACCCATTGTTTCAATTTTGCAAACCCATGCTTGTCAGAATGTGTGCACTATGAAGGGGTACAGATGCCCTAACTACAAACATAAGTGAAATGAGAGCTAAATGTAGCTAAAAGACTAACCTCAGCTGTTGCACAGTGGTGGCAGAACAACTGAGGAAGGAATTATAAAAGCAGACAGATTAAGTAGTGACAGAGATCAGAGCACTTGAACTCCGATGTAACTCCGACATAATGTCCGGAATAGGAAATATGAGGTCTGAAGGAGAAAAGAGACATTACTGAGTATCAAATCAACTCTGAGAAACTCCGGAGTCAGGAGTTGTACTTTTGTAGAGAAAACTTTGGAGTTGCAGCGGAACAGGTCAGGAGTAAGTCAGAGGACCTCGGAGGAGTTGTACATTTGACAATGCTGATATCCATATCCACATTGTGGGTATGGATATTGATCTTGATAGCCCAAGGTACATCCATACAGAACTCTATGCAAGATTGATTATATTTGCTGACCATCCTGAGGAAATTGAATGGGTTAATCTGATCACTGGCAATGGAGATGCAATAATATAGTGCATGTTGTCTATGGGAAATCTAGCTCATGAGGGGATGCAAGGCCAGATTAACATGTCAGCCAGTCTTCACTATCATGTGATTTCAGTGTAATTTCTATCAAAACTCCTTGATCTCTGACCTTCCTTCAGGTTCTTCCAATGCTTCAGGAACAACTCAACAACTCCAACACAGAGGAACAATTTCTAAACCAGAGTTGATGATTTGGATCCACACATGATAAACACTTATCAGACCCATACTATTCTATTTATAATTGAACAGATTCTTTGTTAACTCTCATTCCCTTCCAGACATTCCCATTTCCTTCAATATACTGTCTACTGTTTTCTCATTTCACATTGACAGATAGTCCCACATTCCAACTTATTCCATTCAGAGCAAGTCAGAGATCATCAGAGGAGGTGCAATCATGCCTCCACCCATAGGTATTTAACTTCACTTTCATCCTACAACTCCCTCAGTTGTTTTCACCACTCATGGACAGCAGCTGAGATGAGCCCCTTTTATTACTGTATACTCCCATATATCTAATTTATGTAGTGGGCACTTCTGCCATTTACTTAGTTTTTCCAGGTAGCCAAAACTAAATTTGCAACCTAGACAGGACCATAATTTTGATGCATCTGAAATTTTGCTTGCCATATAAACTCCAATCCAATATTTAAAATAAAATGACTAAGTGCACTCAGGATGGTTCATATTTTATGTTGAATTACATTTTCAAATGTATTTTAAACCCTTCAAAATGTTGGAATTCCTGATATGTCATGACTCATGACTCGTACTGCAGCCGGGTTCGGTCTATTTTGTTATGATTCCCACTACCCCACCGTGCTATTTGCCCCTCCTGTAGTCAGATCACCATGTTCGCATCAAGATCCCCAACATCTCCACCGGGATGTCTAATCAAATCACGGACACCTCTCCATTCCGCCACGCCAGAGCGATCTCTCCCGTAAATTCCGAAACAGCGCACACCGGGAAAAATTCTCCAAAAAAAAGGGTATCATCATGCAACCCAACATTAACGAATGCAGGGTTCCACTCACCATAGCCACTCGGTGGCGACACGAGCGCTATCATTCGATCGTCGAATGGCTGCACCAGTTCAGCCACCTCCTCAGATTTCTCTCCTTCCTCCAAAGCCAAGGGCGGCTCGAACGGGTATTGGGATGGGCGGGTCTTCCACGCGACCACACCGAAAGCGATGTCGTTGTTCACGCAACATTTGAGCGTCAATGCTCCACGCAGTCCGCTGTGTGAAAAGGTCGCCCCACCGATATGACTCTTGTCATAGGCTTCCGTGAAGCCAGCGAGTCGTCGGACCAACAACGAGGGTACGGGGGCCGTTCGCAGGTCAACCTGGTAGTATGCCCTTCGATGGTTGTGGATACTCAAGAAGAGCAGGCAGACGGTATAGACGTCTCCGGAGGCTGAGTGGCTGTGGTGCACACGGGACTGGAATGGAGGGACGCAAAACCCCCAGGAGACCGCAGTCGCAACTGACGTATTCCTCAGAATCGGAAAGCATTGTCCAGTTGCAGGTTCTTGCTTCATGACTTCGCTAGGGATGGGGTATGCTTCGATGCTCATGTGTCTGAAGCAGAGAAGGTAGGGACCACAGATACATAAGCCCATATCATGGACACCGAAGGGTGTGAGTTCCTGCGACGCAACGAGTAGTGTAATGTCACGGTTCTGAAGGAGGACTTTAGTGCTCACTGGTACTATCGGTTGGAGGATGGTCGAACGGCGCTGTGTACACCAGTTCACCACCTCAATCCTGCCAGGAGTGTGCGATAAGGCGATACATAAGTCTGCATCGATAGCCCAGATGGCATTGGAATTTACAGAGTCGATGTTCCCCACCTCACGAAAAGCCGGCTCAACTCCAACCCCATCTGATGCAGTCAGGAGTGAGAGGCAGAACACCTTTGCTCTGGAGATTCCAAAGTATTCACTGGGATCGATCAGCATGAGATAGCTCAAACGTACCTGCTGCCTTCAACAAGGATGACGTAGAGCATAGAATGATGGGCGGTTATGCCGAAGGTTTGAAAAAGCCAACCTTCGAGTGTCAGACAAGAAATGGGTGAAGACGGGGCCCCATCAAGCGACTTGAGTTTGGAAACATCCCACACCGATACCGCCGCTCCGATGCTGCGAGTTGCATAGAGGATGAAGCGCTCTGTCAAAAAGGATAGGGTGGTAAAGATTCCTCCTCCCATTTGTGTTTCGGGAAAGACGTAACAACGTTGAGGGGACGAGATTCTGGGCATTTGAAACGATTTTTCTGTTCGGGACGCGCGCAGGAGGAGATGTTCAGACTGTGTAGGTGTCAACGCTGCGAACTCGCTCTCAGAGCAGTCTAGGGTGTGTGTTTTTTGCATGCGACAATACATGTCGTTCCATATCTGGGGTTCTTTAGTGAACGCATGAAAATCCTTGCATGTCTGCAAAGAGAGGTGTCGTCCATTAGCTCCGAGTCAGGGCCACAAACTGAACTGAGGGCAACCTGGCGCAAAGCAAGAACGTCCTGGGGATCCAGGAAACAGGTGAACTGATAGTACAAGTCCACAGGTATACTCATGAACCTGCTGGTTGCCATGATGGCGAAGATGAGTCGTTGAGTCGTTAATCGCGTTTGCCGCGGAACTAAGGAGTGAAGTGACGGAGGAAGAGCGCGTCGACACCTTGCCATACCAACTCAGACCGCTTCCCGCCGAGCGATCTACCCAACTTGAAACCAGCAACGAGAAGATTTTCAATTCTGGACCCTTGCCGAACTTCGGCCTGCCTGAGTACGACTGTGACTCGGATTCGAAGATATAAACCGATCTAAGACACTCGCGCGTCAGAGCCAAATTCGTGCTCGTTCAAGCCAAGTTGCCTACAAGCAACTGCGGTACACCGTTCACCCCAGCCTTCCACGAGACCCTTATCCCCCCAATGAAAACACCAAGATCTTGCTACTGAGAAACCCGGCTGCAACCTCCCTTATTCGTGAATGCCGAGATCGCACACGCTGCCGATCCCCTTTTATTTTTTTGAAAGAGAGGAAGCGAAATACAGGCGAAAGAAGTCTGTCGCCAATTCGATACGCAAGTTCATTAGGGTGCGTTGAAAAGTCATTCTTTTTCAACACGTGTGAAAAAAGGGTGTTATTAACGTGTTTGTTAACACGTTGAAAAATGACGGCGATTTTGCGCTGCTGAAAAGTGTGAATAAATTAGTGACTCGTGCAAACCAGGACACAAACACCGATCGACATGGCATGGATTGGGCAATAGCCAGTGGTAAACTGGTAACAGTTGAGTCCGACATGGCATGTGCCTTGAGTTTTATTTCTCAATCACACCTACTATCATTCCTCGTCGAGTGCAAAAAATTTACCAAATCCTTTCTAACGTTTCAACAGCACAAGCTACACTTCTCGGCTTTAATATATAGATTAATACAGAGCTCTTCTCAATGCTACTTATTTTTCCAGATTTTTCCTTTATTTCGTTTGGTGTGTAGGGATGTTCTAATTTTCATGCCGCAGATGATGAAGTACTGACAATTTGCAAAAAGGGAGAGACTGAAATTTGTCACAGATGCACCCCAGCGTGACAACATCCTGTCCTCTACACCTCAAGAATCAATTCTATAGCCTCACTCAATGAGTTTCTCCCTTCTGTATTCGGTCTAGATGATCTTTATGGTTTTACTAGTAACCTCCAACTTTCAGCTCCATGGTTAGACTGCAGGATCTCTTGGATCTGAGGGGTCTGATCACTCATTTCGACAATCTTTGTTGAACTATGGACATGATGACTGCTAAACTCCTATTCATTTTTTGTCTACCATATGAGTACATCAATAGTTAGCTCCTAGAATTTTTCTGAGTCTATGGAATGTCGAGAAAGTAAACACTTGCACGGAAGGAGCGTTTGCACTGCATGTGAAATGATAGTAGTTACAGCCCACAGACCTCGTAAACGACCTTACCCCATAGTCAAGTTCAGAGGTTCGGGGGGTCCCAGAATCCACCAGCACTCGCTCGGATGCGAAGAGCGTGATCAAAGAGTCCGATGACGACGAGGATGAAGAAGATGAGCCTCGTACTAACTAGTACCGGGCTACTTGTTGAGCGAGACGAGGAATTGCACATTGACAAAGATATAGATCTTAGCAGCCCTTTCCTTGTCGACCTCGTTACGGTTTTCCCAGTTTTCTCAGGCATCGAACACGCACCCGTAACTCCGTTGCCACTCCCGGTCGTAGATTTGCACAAGCCCGATTAGAACCAGTGATTTTTTCACAGTTTTTCACGCTGTCCCTTTATTCACTGCTGTGAAAAATGATACTTCACGTGTTAATAACTCATCGTTAATAATTAGTTTAAAACACCTGTGAAAAAATGGTCACCACTCACTTGATTTTTTCACATTTGTGAAAAAGTCAGCGTGATTTTTCAACGGTACCCTAAAGTTCATGGACGTGTCTCAGGCTCGCAGATGCACCTTCATCGATTCCCGCCGCGACGTTGCTGCACGGTTGCACTCACACTTCGCACTCGGTTTCGTCAACTGTTTCCTGTGGCGGACGCGGATCATGTAAGTAACCTAGCGCTCGGACGGGTGCGACGTGATTGCAACGTGGCGCACGTGATCGGGTTGGCCCAGTCGGCTCGGGCTCGAAGCGAGCATCATGTCAAGACATACGTCCGCGTTGATTCCAAGAACTAACTCGGATGTGTGAGTTAAGCACAATTCAATTGTGTGAACCGCCTATGTGAACCGCCGGGGCCTCTCCGACGTACGACTGAAATGGTGTATAAGTATTGTCCGACCGTTGATGGTTGCACAACGCATTTTACTATCATAATATCATATTCTATCGCCCTTGCAATTCCAACCTCACAAGAATCATCCCGATATAAATGCCATGCTAAAAGTGCTCCAAGAAAAACTCGATGGTCGCCTTGAACGAAAACTCCTTGCCTGCCCTGATTTTTGGGTTCGGCATGTCACCACGTACGGCGAATCCGTGCGTGCACCCTTCAGATTATTCGCGGCCGTACAGCGCTGCCCTTTTACTCCCTCCCCCGAAGATGGCGTCCGCCTGTGTCTTTGCCTGTGCCGGAAAAATGTCGTCAAACTCGCACGAGTTGATGAGGAGGGGGAGCCTTGTTTCCTTGTATTTCTGTGGAAGGCACGAGGCCGTTGCGCGATGCGAGCGTGGTATCATGCAACGCACGTGAAGGTCCTCTGGGATGTTGAGGAACGAAGGGTGCGCAACGGCGGCAACCTTGGGCTTGATCGCTCCTCCGAAAGCGAGATCGAAAACGCAACGACCTGGACGAATAGATTATTATGCGGGAGATTTTCGCGACGGAGGGTAAGCAAAAAACGTACCGCCGGAGCAGTAACCAGTCGCGGCAAGTTCCCGTATGCCTCGCTGTGTGAGTGCCGCGACGACGCGGTCGATGTACGCACGGGTAGTTTGGGGAGGTGTTTTAGAAGCCAGGTGCCGAAATCAAACCCTTCTACCTATAAAATATGAGACAGTCCCTGCCGAGACAGGTGTGTGTAATTGCCTCCATCGCATCCGCGGGAACGGGATCGCCATCAAAGTAATCGACTGCGAAAACCTATACGAGACGCATGAGAGGGACTGCGTACAGCTAGAAGAGAGTGATACATGAAAGCCATTTCTGGCAAAGTCATCGCAAAGCAACTGGGTCAGGCTTGCCATCCATGAAGAAGAATTTCGCACTTTATTGTTGACGAGATCGATGCCGAATGCATCTGGAAGGAAAATGAGTACTTTCCCATTTGAAATTTCTGCGGTGGGCGTTGCCATGTGGCACCTGACACCGCCGACGTTGTCGAATCTACCTGTATCACGGGGATGCCAGTGACTCGGAGTGTGGAGGATGGCCTAGACAACTGCATACCCTCTGGGGTGCCTTCATTGTGGACACCTTGTAAGATGTGAGGTGCAAGGCCGTCGTTCCATACCGTTTGGCGTACACATCTGAGAAGCAATGAGAGGAAGCCATGGTAGTTGCTACGCAAGGGACGAGGCCTTAAGATTGACCACGTGACAAGCGTCATGATCGGGTTTCCTAATTCGGAATGCGTCAAAATCAGTTGGCAGTTGACCTCGTCATTCGCAGAGGATGCCCCCCCAGCCTGGCGTGTTCGCCTTGCGGTACGCCTCACAACGCGCGCCCAGACGTAATCCACGTACACCATCCGCCTGTCGCTGGGCCAAGCACGAGGACCCACGGTGCGCCCTGCCTCGTATGCACAGCCCACCGTACTCACCCGTCGAGGCACATGACCCAAAGAGAGACAAGAAACGCAAGGATCTCTCCGGAAAAGTGGGCAAGGAGATGACTGATCGCAGAGATGAGTCCGTATTGGCTCTTTCGTTGTGCCGCGT
>JBBPTO010000427.1:0-30752 GCA_038094155.1 Pulveroboletus cf. aberrans
CCGATATTTAAAAGTTCGGGAAAATAAAATATATAAGTGCACTCAGAATGGTTATGAACATATTTTATGTTATATTACATTTTCAAATGTATTTTAAGCCCTTCAAAATGTTGGAATTCCTGATGTGAGAACCCCTTTGATCCACAGCAAGCAACGGCATCATGATGGAAAAGCAATTCAGAAAAAAGATGGGACCGTGACTCGTGAGACGGGCAAAAAATCGAGTATGGTCAAATGAATCTGAAGCCGCACCAGTTCAGTCGCGCGCGTTGAACTCTAACTCGGTTGACTGGCCGAAATTAGTAAACAAAATCGGTGGGAACTTAGCTAGAGACCTTGATAGCGTCGCAATTTTCAATGTATTCCCCGTCAACTTTGGAGAAAACTGTTTTTTGTAACACACTCGACATATTTGAGTGCTTGAACGTACATTTTTCATCTCGTGGGTGGTCGTACTCGTGTAGGAAGGCCCATCAGTGTGTCTGTGGCGTGGGATTCTTGATCTTGCTCCTGCGACTTGCTGGTCCTTTTGAACACTTCATTTCGTTGTGTCTTGACTCTTCAGTTGCTTCTTTGACTTCTGATACTCGTTCGCATTATGTCCAGCTTATCCTACGTGAGAAGAGCTAATGTGTTATCTCCATTGCGTTTCCCCGCCTGCGACATCAGTATGTTCACAATGACGACAGCTGGACACGTTCGATTCCATCCGATTCACAACTCACGAGCTATCTTACTGAACGTTTGGCTCTGAGTTGGGAAAGCTTTCGAACACGTTTAGGTTAGTTTGGTTGGGATCAACTTCTCGCTGTCTCACTCCACGACGATGACGCAACGTTTGCACTGGCTGTCACGGCGTGGTGTGGTTGACAACGCCTTGCACTGTCACTTATACCCTATCAGATACGATGACGACGACGGTAACGCGGCGATGATTGCGTTCGCTGATGCACTAGAAACCCTTCAAAGCTTCACGTCTCACCCTCTCCCGGACGCCATCACGACGGCACGTCCCACCTATTCGCTCAAGGTGCGCGTTCTTTCATGGGCGCTTCTCATACTGTGTTGTTTCCAGTTCGAGCGCCACTTTTTTTCGAAATCAGTTGTGTGGAGCTCTACCCAGTTTGTCCGGCCTACCGATCAAGGAAGTGGCTGTTCATATGCCTACCGACGTTGTCTTCGGAAACCCGACCATTCAGCTACTGAGCTCTCGGATCGCTACTCTGGTTAGCGGTGATGGCGCTAGGCATGGACGGGAGAACACAAACGACAGATCAACGCCATGATCCAGAAGTATTCTGCCTGCTTAAGCGGTCTTGCTGATAGCATCTGGCCCAATACCAAATCAATCGAGCCTGCCATTGTACTGATCACGGGAGCTACAGGAGGCCTCTGATCTTTCTTCTGTCGGAGCTTATCAAAAACATATTTGTTCATTGTATTCTCGCCTTCGATCGTCCATCATCTAGGAAATCTATCCAGGAACGAAAAAAAGCTGGCATTCGTTGTTGAGCTCGAGCAAGCTCGTTTACGTCGAAGCCGACGCGTCTCTGGTGCGCCGTGATTTGTCTCCAGCTCAATATGAAGAGGTGGGATCGACGTCTGTTCGCCCTGGAAATACGCTCACCGACGTACCACCTGTAGATCCGAAACTCCGTCACGGTGATTATACAGGCGTCTCGACTTCAACTTGTCGCTCTCTCCCTTTGAGAAAACCGTCCAGGCGTCGCGCAACCTGTCGACCTCGACCTGGACTCACGACAGTGACAACCTCCGATTCTTGTTCACTTCTTCGATCGGGCTTGGTACAACTCGAATGGCCTTTTTCCGGAGGAAGTTCAACTCGATCCTTCTGTTACCGTTGGGACAGGTTACGGCGTGGTCGAGTATGCCACCGAAGGAGTGAGTCTTCCAGCGCGATCATTGGATGGTCGGGACTGAGACGGATCGCTAGATCGTCGTGAAGAGGCGCCTGCATGCGACCTGGCACCGTATCGACCAGATTGCTGGTGAATCTCGGGCGACCATCGACCTCGTTAAATCCAACATCGCCCTGCTCCCCGAAAGCGCTGGTGTGTGACAACGTCGTCATGCGACGTGGAGTCGACGATCCCTGCGCACAGGTCGTGTCGTGGTTGCGCGAGGACGGCGTGGCGTATGCCGTTCTCAAGATGGCGTTTCCCGGAGATGCCCCGCCGCCCGCGCTCAACGTCGTCCACCCCCAGGGCGTCACTTGGGCAGAGATCATCGCGTCTGCGACGTTCGATTGTCAGACGCAAGGACATCCTCCCGATCGTTTTGGTTTCGCGTCGTTGGAGGAGTGGGCCGAGAACGCGTCGGAAGACGACATCGTGAGTGGCACGTGCGCACGACGCTGTCGTTTTTGGTGGTCCCTCGATTGACCATCAAGCTGCTCGCGTTGTTCCGTGCGTACGTGGCCCGTGGGGACGAAGATGTTCGGGGTTCGGGTTGTTACGGAAGGACGAATTTTGGTTGAGTCCAAAGATGGCAAGCATGCGAGTGATCGGAGAGGCAGATGCTTGGGTGGGATGCTGGATGCTTTCTGAAATTGTCCACGCGGTGTCTGTCCACTCGAGGGGCAAGCATGCGTCCCGTGATATCCGTTCACTCGTGGATTGATTCTGCCGTACGTATCGTGACGCTACTTGCGGTAATTAGAATCCACGGCGAGGGTGTTTGGTTACATTATCTCATCCAGACGAGTACGTCCTGGCGGTCGTCCGCGCGCTAAAACCCAAACGCGATCTTCATCAACGGATCAACAGGTCGAAGTATGTCATGCGGGAGCTATGGCTGACGGAAAGGCGGAGACGAAAGCGCTGTTTACAGTCTTGGTCGTCAGGGCGCGGACGCGAATTGAGAGACGGGGCTCGCCGAGGATCGTCCGTGCGCCTGCGTGCGAGGTGTGGTGCTGCGTAACGGGCTATCTTGTTGGCGAAGACCGGAGTGATTTTTCCATCGATGACTGTCGCCTTCCGTGTTTTGGGAGGATGTCGCTGCCCCCCTTTGCGACCGAGAAAGATGATTCGAGCGCATCGATGGGCGTCACTCCGTCCGAGCTAGGACTAAATTGGATGTTGGGTCAGCGATGGTCAAGACTGTCGTCGGGATGGGCGAACGCTCGCCGCGCAAGTCGTGTGGCTTGTTGAGAAGGGAGGCAGTTGGGCGAACATACGTCGTTGTGATACTAAAGTTGGCTTTGCCCGGGACTTGGCATCCGTGGAAAATTGTACCCGGGCTGTACAACACACCGCCGCCGCGTGCTGCGTATCCTCCAGCGACCATGGAAGATGCGCGAATCGACCCCGAGCTTCGCCTGCGTACGGTGCGCACTGCAGCGTCGACGCTTGCAGAGTCGATTCGCTCGGAGCAGCGGAGGGCCACCGTCAAAAAGCGCGCCCGCTTCTTCCGCAAGGACAAGCGTCCAAAGACGGCCGACTCGGACGCTCGCCCGCACGTACCCGGCCTCCGCAGAAACATATACCTCAATGCCCCGCTCGCCCCCCTCGAACTCGACCACTCCGGCCAACCTCTCGCCCGCTACCCCAGGAACAAAGTCCGCACCAGCAGTGAGTCGCACCCGACCTGTCCACCCACTCCTTACCCTCTCCAGGATACACCCTCGTCACCTTTCTCCCAAAGAACCTCTTTGAGCAATTTCACCGGTGAGGACTCTCCGAGCCGCGGCCTGTCCATCCTGACGTCCCGCCGCAGAATAGCCAACATCTACTTTCTCGCCCTCGTCATCATACAGTGTGAGTCCGTCCCCACACACCCGCTCCCTCCCTGACCCGCTACAGTCTTTCCCGTCTTTGGGGGCTCTGCCGCCACCGCAGCCGTCCCCATCCTCTTCATCGTCATCGTTACCGCCATCAAAGACGGCGTCGAGGACTACCGCCGCGCAATGCTCGACGAGCAAGTCAACACCTCCGCCGTCACCCATCTTGGCCAATGGCGCAACGTGAACCAGCCCCTCGATCCCCGTCCGTGGTACCAGCGACTCCTTCACATCAATGCTCCCGGCAAGGTCTCCAAGGGCGTCCGCAAGCTGCGCGAAATGGAAGCTGACCAAGGCATGCGCATCGTGCTCACCAAGGGCCTCGACGGTGACCGAATCAGTGTAGGCACGACGGATCCCAACGACAGCACCCTCACTCTCGCAAGACAGACCGGAAGACAACTCGAGGACATCGTCAGCGTCGACTCCCACACCTACCCCCCTGGCTTGCCGTCCACGACCGAAACCGGGACTTGGTCCCAGAACAAGCCGCTTTCGGCCTACCAGCAGAGCGTCCGTTCTCGAGCCTCGATCGGCGTCGTCGACTGGAATCGCAGGACCAACGGCACCGCGAGGTGGGAAAGGACCCTATGGAAGAAGCTCGAGGTGGGAGACGTCGTCTTGCTCAGGGAAAACGAACAGGTCCCTGCGGACGTCGTCGTACTCTCAACCTCGGATCCGGACGGGCTCTGCTACTTGGAGACCAAGAACCTCGACGGAGAGACCAACTTGAAGCCCCGCAGGGCTCTCCAAGCCACCTCTTCCATCCTCTCGGAGGAAGACATTGACAAATCCTCGTTTGTCCTCGAATCCGAACCCCCCCACCAGAATCTGTACTTGTACAACGGCGTGTTGCGCTATACCGACCCGGCAACTGGCGATACTCGAAAGGAGGGCGTCTCCATCAACGAGTTACTCCTCCGAGGCTGCACCGTGCGGAACACGACATGGATAATCGGTTTGGTCGTCTTTACGGGCCCAGACACCAAGATTTACTTGAACGGGGGCATAACGCCCTCTAAACAATCCAAGATCGCCAAGGAGACCAACTTTAACGTCATCGTCAACTTTATAATCCTCTTCATCATTTGTGCGGTTGCTGCTGTGATCTACGGTGTTCTGGATGGTTTGACGGACACGAGCGTCAAGATATACGAGCCGGGCGTGGACCCAGCCACCTCTTCTGCCCTCAACGCGCTCGTGACGTTTGTGTGCGTCTGTTCCCATTCTGTTCCGCTTTCCTTGCTGACGTGGCCTCGTAGCACCTGCTTGATTGCCTTCCAGAACATCGTCCCCGTGTCGCTCTTCATCTCGATCGAGATCGTCAAGACCATCCAAGCCTACTTCATCGCCCAAGACGTCGACATGTACTACAAACCCTTTGACGCCGCCTGCGTGCCCAAGAACTGGGGTATCTCTGACGACCTCGGCCAGATCGAATACGTCTTTTCGGACAAGACCGGAACGCTCACCCAGAACGTCATGGAGTTCCAAAAGTGCTCCATCCACGGGGTGGTATACGGCGAGGGCATGACGGAGGCGCAACGCGGTGCAGCCACGCGCGAAGGCCGCGCAGACGCGGTCGAGCCCGAAGAACTCGCGCGCAAGCTCGCGGCGCTCAAGGACACGATGGTCGCCATGCTCTCCAAGGCGTTCAAGAACCGATATGCCCAGGTGGCCAAGCTCACACTCGTCTCGCCCAAGATGGCCCAAGACATGACCGACCGAACGTCAGCGCAGGCGGGCCACATTTCCGCCTTCTTCCGCGCGCTGGCGGTCTGCCACACCGTGTTGGCGGACAAACCGGAGCAGGCTGAGAAACCGTGGTATCTCGAGTACAAGGCGGAGTCGCCGGACGAGTCCGCGCTCGTCGGTGCCGCGCGGGACGTCGGGTTCCCGTTCGTGGGCAAGTCCAAGGACGCAATCGACATCGAGGTGATGGGGCAGCCGGAGCGGTACGGGTTGCTCAAGACGCTCGAGTTCAGCAGCACCCGGAAGCGGATGAGTGTGATCGTGCGCGCGCCGGACGGTCGGATCGTGTTGTACTGCAAGGGCGCGGACTCGGTCGTGTACGAGCGCTTGTCGGCGCGCGTCGATCCGGCGCTCAGGGACAAGACGAGCAAGGACATGGACGCGTTCGCGAACGGGGGTTTGAGGACGCTGTGTGTCGCGTACAGGGTGCTGACGGAGGACGAGTTCTTGGTGTGGGTGAGGACGTACGAGGCGGCGACGGCAGCGACGGAGAACAGGGAGGAAGAGGTGGAGAAGGCGGCGTCGATCATCGAGCAAGAGCTGTTGCTTCTCGGCGCCACTGCGCTCGAGGACAAGCTACAAGTGGGCGTCCCCGAGGCGATCGAGACGCTCCACCGAGCGGGCATCAAGCTGTGGATCCTCACGGGTGAGCGACATCGGGCTCGACGCTGGTTCAGCATGCTGATACGCTCTCGCCAGGCGATAAGCTGCAAACGGCCATCGAGATCGGGTTCAGCTGCAACCTGCTCAAGCAAGACATGGAGATCATGATCCTCTCGGCCGATAGCGCCGAAGGCACGCACGCGCAGGTCGAAGCGGGTCTGAACAAGATCGCGTCCATATTAGGTCCTCCATCGTTGGATCCGCGCAAACGTGGGTTCGTGCCTGGTGCTCAGGCTGCGTTTGCGGTCGTGATCGACGGCGAGACCCTACGGCACGCGTTGTCGCTCGATATCAAACCGCTGTTCCTGAACCTTGCGACGCAATGCGAAACGGTCGTGTGTTGTCGCGTGTCTCCCGCTCAGAAGGCGTTGACGGTCAAGTTGGTGCGTCCCCGTCCTTTTCTTTCCACCATGTAGCGTGCCCACTGTTGATACAGGTCAAAGAGGGTCGCAAAGCGATGACCCTGTCCATCGGCGACGGGGCCAACGACGTGGCAATGATCCAAGAGGCCAACGTCGGATGTGGGCTGTTGGGTCAAGAGGGTTCGCAGGCCGCCATGTCGGCGGACTACGCCTTTGGCCAGTTTCGCTTTTTGACCAAGCTGCTCCTCGTTCACGGACGTTGGTCTTATCAGCGCATCGCCGACATGCACAGCAACTTTTTCTACAAGGTGACTTTTTCTTTCGTTTGCTCTCGTTTTCGGGATTGACCGACGTCTCTATTTAGAACGTGATTTGGACGTTGGGCACGTTTTGGTACCTCATTTATTGCAAGTGCGTCGTCGCGTTTGGAGAGTCGTCACGACGGCTGATGTGCTATTCTTGGACAGCTTCGACGCAACCTATCTGTATGACTACAGTTTCATCCTCCTCTACAACTTGGTCTTCACCTCGTTACCGGTCATCGCGCTCGGTGGTAAGTGGTCCGACGACCTCGGCGGGAAAGGCGACGCTGACCACTACGTCCACTAGCATTCGATCAGGATGTCAACGCCAAGGCAGCCTTGGCCTTTCCCGAGCTCTACGTACGGGGCATTCGGGGTCTAGAATATACCCGGATAAAGTTTTGGTCGTACATGATCGACGGCCTATACCAGTCTGTCGTCGTCTTCTATATTCCCTATCTCGTTTGGTCTCTCGGTCTCGCGACATCCTGGAATGGCAAGGGCATCGACTCCTTGGCTGATTTTGGTACCACCGTCGGGGTCGCTGCCATCTTTGCCGCGAACAGCTATGTTGGAATGAATACCCACTAGTGCGTCGTCTGTCGTGTTTGGAGGGTTGTATGCTGACTGAAACTACCAGCTGGACGTTCATCACGTGGATCGTCGTCATCGGATCATCGCTGGTGATGATCCTGTGGATCGTGATCTACTCGTACCTCCCTGCAGACAACTTCTTCTCGACGACGGGCTCGTTCGTGAGAGAAGTGGAAATCCTGTTCAGCAATATCACGTTCTGGGCCACGGTCATCTTTTCGGTGATGGTCGCGCTGGGTGAGTGGCCTCCGCCTGCGACCTGGCTGTGAGTTTGACGTCATCTCAGCGCCGCGCTTCATATACAAGTATGCTTCTTCGGCGTATGCACCGCTGGACAGGGATGTCGTCCGGGAGATGTGGGTCAGCGGTGACCTGAAGGACCGCCTAGGCATCCGGCATCGCAAAGCGTCCAAAAACAAGCACGCAAACGATCTCGAGACGGCGCCCATGTTCCGCGAACCGCACGCGCGATCGGCGTCGGAAGTCAATCTATCGCAATCATACGAGCCGACGCGCGTCCCGCCCGGGTCGTTGGAGATGAACGAGAAGCGGACGAGGAGCGACGAGCGGCCGTTGATCCCCGTGGGGGAGATGACGAACGTGCAAAAAGAGGAAGGGGCGTTGGACGCGCATGCGTCATATTATTCGTCAAACGACATCCCGATACCGTCTCCGATCCCGCCATCGTTGTATCGTTATCCGAACGGGGAGGTCAGGGAGAAGGTGGCGGGGTCGTCGACGCGGCCGTCTTCGCTGGTGTCGGTGGTGCCTGGGTCCGAGTCGTTTGAGATGCAGGTGAGACAAGCTGGATCGCGAGCGCATTGGCGACGAGAGACGGTCTCTTCTGCGTATCCGTCGACTGGGAGCGACGAGCCGTCTGCATCTCGGCCGGAGAGCATGCAATCGTGGACGGGCGGACGCGCGATATAACGTACGCAAGAGGGAATGTATCATGCTGGGAGGGACGATCTTCGGAAGCCGTTTGACTGTTGTAATTTGCTTCATCGTCACGTCTTTTTTTTCTTATTCCCTCGGTCGTTTCAGCGATTGCCTCGCGACCGCGCGTTACTACATACCTTGCTTTTTTTCTTCTTCTCAAAACACTCATCTGGACTTGTTTTCTTGACGTCTTTTACGCTCTGATCGGGGAACCCGATTTTACAGATAGATGACGAAGAAGACTAATACTATGATATGCTTTGATCTCTCTGACGGACTCGGCGACCTTTGGAAAGAGGGTCGCCCACGCTGCATTGCTTGCCATCACTCCACTCTCAAAACCTGTGACTCAGTCATCTGGATGTACTAAGCAAGGCCCGGGGTGTCGGGTGGATGTTTCCGGCGTTATAGGGCGGGCCTTCCCACGCATAGCTTGCTAACACTAATGCCGCGGCCGAACTCCTGACTGGCACCAGTGAGTGTGGTTTCTCATCCTAAAGGCTGGCGACGCCGTTACCAAAGGACCCATCCCGGGGAAAGGTAGAAATCGTTTCGGAATTGGAACAATTTGTCTAACCGTGTCTTTTCAGCAGTCGAGTCGGGATTGCAGCAACTCGGAGTACAAGCGGGAAACGTGTTCTCGAGGCGACAGCATTATCCAGCCCCAAGGTCCAAACACGACATGAACCATCAGACGCATGGCACCCCTAGAATCCACCGCTCCATCCTGGTCTCAGCCGCAATGGCGGCCGCGCTCTTCTTCATTCATACACGCAATCACAGACTTGGCTATGCTCGGACAGAGTACATCAGAAACGAGAAGAACCCAGATTTCCTTTCTTCTCCAAATGAACCAGATCTCTGGCGACAGGCACTGGAATGGGCATCGATTGATGGGTGCCCAGCCTCTTCTGGACATTCGTCCTACGGTTATACCAACAACCCGACTTTCGCACGACGTTCTGCGGGCCATCTCGCTCCAGACTCCCAGCTGGAAACGTAAACGCCATTAGGTTGGTCCTTTTACGGCGTCCGCGTTGTTCGGGGTCAGTTGGCTGTCCGACGTGCAAGCATATGAATCACGGTTAACCCCGAGGGTTTCATCCTATTCCGCTGAATGACCGATTGCGTATCAAACCTTCGTCTCTGGCCACATCATCATGACTCGGGCTTCGGTGCCCCGACCCACCGCTGGAGTCACATCCACGCCAAGGAAGAGGATGTTCTCGGGATAAACAACATCCGGGAAAAAAAAAAGTATCAGATACGAGGGGTTTCTGTAACCGGCCTCGGTCATCAAGTCTCATATGATCGGCTTCGATGAGCCATTGTGGCGTGCGCAGCGATACTTAAACGGGCAGGCGGCTGTTGGGAAGGGCATTGCCTCTCCCCCTAATTGTACTTCGCGTCCGCTTTCTCTCCGCTCCCGGGTTCCTTTCCTGCCTCGTTTCCTTGGGGTGATCTCCCAGTGTGTACGCCTTGGAAGATGGGTTCTGATGACATTCCTCTGGACCAGGCAGAGCTCCTGTCAGTACTTTTGGAGGGAATCTTGTACGGTAAGATGGACGATCGGTCGTGGTCGGAAGAATGTTGATTATTTTGTGGCGGTATCAGGTTTCTCGTTGTTGATGTTCGCCGCGACGGTCTGGGCACTGTCGTTTCAAAGGTCTGGTCACCGAGTGAATTACAAGATGTTCGTTGCAGCATGCAGCCTGCTGGTGCTAAGCACGGTGGTAGGCGTGTTTTCGTCTTCCCAGATGAGCTGTGGCGATATATCAATTTCTTGGACGTATACAGCACATCATCATCCATATCATAAGGGTCATGGAGGGTCTGCTATTGTATGCAGACACTTTCCAAGGAGGTCCCGCACAGTTTTTTGCGGACGTGTCGCAATGGTCGTTTGTGTGGAAGAACCACGTGTACACAGCACAGTCGCTGGTAGGCGACGGTGTTATGGCAAGTATTCCGTTGGTTGGGATGAAAAATCTCCCTAATTGTGTTGCAGCTTTACCGCTGCTACGCGGTGTGGCAGTCAAAATTCATCATGATCTTGCCTGTTCTGCTTTGGTGTATCTCTGGTGGTACGTATGCGACGTGCTTTGGTGGCTGAGACCGCTGACGTGTCCAAAGTGACTGGGTTTATGTGTTCATATACCGCATCAAAAGTGACGCAGAATGAGGTTTTCACTGGGACCCTTGCGCAATGGATCACCTCGTTCTGGGCAACGACTTTTGCGGCCAACCTGTTGACGACAGGTGAGTAGCCACACATTGAGAAATGCTTCTGAACATCCATCCATCCTCCTCCAGCTCTGTTGGCTTCCCGCATTTGGTATGTAGACGGGAAGACCAAGAAGCTACGTGGCAACCGAAAGTCTCGACTGCGGCCAATTGTACACATCATCATTGACGCTGGGGCCATCTATTCCCTCGCCCTTTTTGCTGCGTTGGTGTGCTTTGTGAGTAAATCCAACGGCCAATATGTGACTCTGGACATGGTCAGTCGTATCCCTCATTACCTGATGAGATTGGTTCCCCTGAAATGTCGACGCTAATATCCAGGTCACGCCCATCATCTCTATAACGTTTTACATGGTCATTATTCGTGTGGGGTTGGCTGCTCGAGCCAACCAACCGACGGATGCATTACCACTCGGGCGCTCACCTTCTGGAAACTGTTTCGGCAAGGACCGAACAAGCAGAATGGAGGTGCACATCACGACGCTGACCGAGAGTAAAGTCGAGAATGGTCGCCTACCGACGAGTCCCAGGGAAAGTCGACGGAAGGGGGTCCAGTTTGACGGGGTCGAACTGGCGGTGTGACCTGTTGTTAGACTGCTTCGAATTTAGTTCCGACGTGGCGAGCGTGGGGTGGGGTGTCCGGGTTACTCCCGCGATGTTATTGCTGTTAATTTTGCACTTTCACCGTGGGGGTTGTCGAAGACTTGACCCCCTTGTATACATACCTTTACTTTACAATCATCCATAAGGTACTGTCCAGCGGGATTAATTACACTAGACTTGCCAAGGCGGTCAACTGACAACAATTAATCGCAGAACCTGCGTTGATCGAAATTCTTCTGTACAAAGTCATATGTGCCCATGGTGAGCGCTGGGAAATAATCATGCATCTCGACCTCCCGCCACCGGTACCAAATGAGCGCAGGTGACCGGCAACTGAGTCTCGAACTCAGATCGTCATAACTCATACCAGTAGCAGCGTTCCAGACGTGCGGATGCCAAGGCACTGCCAGTGCTATCCAACGCCATTGACAAGGTATAAGTTACTGACGATTGGGGCTGGGGCGTTCCAAGTGCCGTGGGCGGCCCGGGCCCGGCGGGTTAGTGAGCGATTCCCGGTGACTCGGAGTCCTGAAAGTCGGTGCTACAGGACGAACTCTATTTATTTAACTCGCTCTCGAACAAGATCTCCATCGCCAACTTCTCCATTCCTTATGCACTGCTTTATGATGTTGACAATGGACTTTTGACAGATGGTGACCAGCGGATTCTTTCATTTTCTCCAAGGACTTGTCTAGTTCACACCACAACCTGAACTTTCAACCACGTCGCGGTGATCGGGCAGGACTACAAACGGTGAAATTCGGAGTTCCTTGTGGGGGTTATCCGGGAGACTGTGTTGATCATATCATTCATTGTCTCTTCTTCCGGCGCTGCAATTTGCGCGGACCTGAACCGCGGTCTATCCCCGCCATAGGCCGCCGAATGACCGATACGGTGCCGGATGTCGCTGTGCTTTGCACGGTACACCGCGTCACTCTTGGTTGATTTCCCCAGTCAACATGGCACCATACCGGAAGCCATTCATCCCACACGAATGGGTATCCCTCCGCGAAACGGGGGTACGCTGGTTACTATGGGTTTCTGATATTAATGTTGGAGATTAAGGTGCGCACAGCGGCGATCAGGCTTCGTGGCTTACCCAGAAATGGAGATCGTACATAAGTGGGGAGTGGTCGTTGGGAGGGGCGTCGCCCTCTGGCTCCCACCCTCACTCCCACGCACCCCGTCCACTTTCCTTCTCCTCAGGATCCTCTTACTGTATCGCGCTCGCATTCTCGATCGCCTACGGGATGGGTGACATCCCTATCGATAAGGCAGAACTCTTGTCAGTGCTGCTGGAAGCGATCCTGTATGGTAAGATTGGCTATCAATCGCAGGAAAAGGTTGTTGATCCATCTGTCCGGTAAGGGTTCTCACTGTTGATGTTTTCAGCAACAGTCTGGACGTTATTGCACAAAAAGTCCAGCCATCAAGTGAACCATAAGATGCTGATGGCAGCATGCACCCTGTTGGCTTTAAGCACAACGGTACGCGTTTTGCGGCTTCTGGGACCAGTTTAGGCTATACGTTGATCTCACAGCATATCGTGATCCATATAATCAGAGTCATGGAGGGTTTGATCATTTATGCAGGTGCCTTCCCAGGAGGCCCTATTCAGTTTTTCTCGGATATATCACACTGGACGTTCGTGTGGAAGGCCTACGTGTACACAGCCCAATCACTAGTAGGGGACAGCGTCATGGTAAGTGTCGGCGCTGTTGAAGCAAATGTTCCCTTCAATGTGTTGCAGCTTTACCGTTGTTATTCGGTGTGGCAATCAAAACTCATCATGATCCTACCCGTACTGCTTTGGCTCTTAGCTGGCGGTGGGTGGGTGATGAACTTTGGGATGGCAGATGTCACTGACCATTTTCAAAGTGACTGGATTTGCCAGCCCATATCTCGCATCAAGGGCGACACAAAGCGAGGTCTTTGTCGGGGCTCTATCTCAATGGATCACTGCGTTTTGGGCGGTCGTATTGGCAACTAACCTGTTGACAACTGGTAGGCGGCCACGCTCGGATGATCATTCAGGGGTGGCTAAACTCTACCCAGCTCTGTTGGCCGGTCGTATCTGGTATCTCGACAAGCAGGCAAAGAGGCTACGCGGCCACCGAAAGTCTCAACTGCGGGTAGTTCTACACATCATCATTGATGCAGGGGCGATGTATTCCCTCACCCTTCTTACGGCGTTGGTTTGTTTTCTTTGTCAAACCAATGGTCAATATGTGACCCTAGACATGGTCAGCAATTGAGCTTCGCCACCCAATGAGAGCGGTTTCGCTGAACTTCCGATCCTGACATCCAGGTCACACCTATCATCTCAATAACATTTTATATGGTCATCATCCGTGTTGGGTTGGCTACCCGGGCATGCCAGCAGGCAACTGTTCTCCCGCTAGGATCAGGAAACAGTTTCAGCGCAGAAAGGAGAAGCAGAATGGAAGTACATATTACAACATTGACAGAGAGCAAGACCGAAAATGGCCCACGCACATCGATGAATGCAGTAACCACGATTCCTAGCGAGAACAGAGGGAAGGGGACTAGGTCAGATGGTGTCGATTTGGTAGTGTGAGTTATAATGCACGAGCTTCCCCCCGAGTCCATGTCGAGAATGTGGCACACCTAGCATGACTAATTGACCCTTGTGATCGGTTTAACGATTGATCAGTGCTCCGAGATAGTTCGAGGGCTACAAGCCCTCTGCTTCCCCTAACAGGATCCTCCATAAGCTATATAATATATCGTTCTTAGGTAACGGTATGTCCCTCAGGGATGCACTCATCGAGAAGACTAGACGTGGAATTGATGGGATTGTCAGGTACCGACTGAAATGATTCCGTAAATTACCTCACCCTTGGGGGCAAGATACATTCCGTTAGCAGCAGATTCCGCCTGGCAGTGCTGAAGTGCTTGATGGGATTGGCCAAAAATTTGACCGTGCTCTGTGGAATATGAGGAAGAATCAGAAGTGAGATACTTGCCCGTGAGAATAGAAGGGATAAGGTTTAGCGCTGATTACATGTCCTATGTACTGCAACTATTGATGAAGTGCTGAAGGAGCCAGAACAGCGGACAGTGACTCGGTCATAGTAGACGAAAGAAAATAGGGATGCACAAACTATTCACACGACATCTCTTTGGTGGCAACGCCTGGTCGTTCGAGTTCGTACAAGATTCGAATGTGTATGCATTCGGTTTACCGTTCCCGGCCACGCATTTCATGTTTGTCAAAAGCATAGAAACTGACTAGAACATATATTGGCGGTTCCATGTCTTGTTGAAGTACTTGAAATGATATGGGCCAGAGTGCGCCAGCAACTGAACGTCCTGACCCTTTTTCGTCTCGGACATGAAGCTGAAAGCCCGCCGACAGGAAAACCGCGAGATACAAAATCGGCGGGAGAATGTACAGAACTCAAGTCTGGATTCACTAGAGCGACCCCGTGACGATAACACCGGCGGGATGTTAGATTAGCTGACTACAATAAAAAGGTGGGAAAGAGAAGTGGCAGATAACTTTACGAAGGCGCGGCATCGACCACTTATCGTATATTTGAACCAGAGCATGCTTGTTGTGTTTATTGAATTGTCCGAGTCAGGTGTTAGTAATTAATGACCCTGGAAGGCTGGTGTTTATTCACACTATGACTAACTTTCTCCAAGACTTGTGGAGTTTTTTTCGACTGAACCTAATTGTTATCAGACTGATTAAAATTTTTGGTGGCCACCATTTTGGACTGAGGAGCTAGCTGGTCACCGTATTGTTGTTGCCAGCATGCATCCGCATTTCTTGCTTACGTACGCACGGCAGCGTTTTATTCGGGTCGCAATGACACTGACACCATTGTCACGAACGGCCCAGGGACTCAAAAGGCGCTTTCTCTGCGCAATCGATGGCACGATCGGTGGCCATGTGGATTTCGAAGCTTTGGTTTGAAGGTGAGTTTCAAGTTTTTGTGGAGTCCGTGGATGTTTTACTAGTGTTCTCCAAATCTTGCTAAATTCTTGTAGTGTTTGGGAGTAGTACTGGTAGCCCAACATAAATGGGATTGACGTTTCGCTATCTCACAACGATGGGGATGATTCTATGGACAGGGCGGAATTCGTGTCGGTGCTACTGGAAGCGGTCTTGTATGGTAAATTCCCGTCATACCTCATGGAAATTGATCACCGTGGGGCAGTTTCCCACTGGCCACCGATGCGTCGTACTAATCTGTGTTAAATGCTGTTCCTTGACTTCTTCGCTTCGTCACCAGGTCTCAGGCTGCCGTCTTGTCGTATCCTATATGACTACCAGAGAGCCAGGAGACAGGTCTGTTCCCAAAGGTCTCAACGTAGGCCTTTCACACAGTTATAGACGCTGACGTGGTCTCTTCACTCATTTTTAGCGCAGCATTCGTTTACTTTGTCTAATTTCACCCTAGACATGGTCAGTCATTGGAGTTTCGCTCGGTGATAAGAACAGTTCTACTGTGGGTCTGTTGTTTCCAGGTCACACCTGTTATCTACATCAAATTTCATGTGGATATCATCTGTGTCGCACTTGCCAAGCGAGCCAACCAGTCGACAACTACGCCTGTCGGTTGTTCATACGCAAACGACTCTTGACAATGCAAAGAGAAGGCGCAAAGTCCAAGTCCACGTCGTGACATCGACGGAGAGCCAACTCGAGAACAATTAATTCTGGTCAATCTATCTGGCGAACCTCGAAGAAAATAAAATCATCCAAGTCAACTCGAATTCGAAAATGTAGTAATACCCACGTAATGCGTGGTATGAATGAGTTATTCACCCGATGCTAATGGATAGATGACTGGAACGTATGCCCGACGTAGCCCAAAACACTGTTCCGTCTGAAGCTCCTCCCCGGCCGCACAGCTCACGGGTATTATATACTCCGCATTTGACAAATTCTCAGTAGCCCTGCAAAAGATGTGTTCTCTTAGAGGTTCCGAGTCAAATGACATTAGACGTAAAGGACTCAAGCTTGCAGGTTGGAATGATACGAAGGAAGGAGATCCAGCATTGTCAGTATCGTATTCCTCGCTCACCTCGGTCATTACCCAACAGACGACGCAACCCATCATCTTCCCATGCCTTGCAGAGGACATTCATGGTACCTTCTGGGCAATGTTGTACACTAAGTTGTCCTATTGGTTGCGAGTGTAAGTGCTTCGTGGGTCTTCTATAAGCAGGTCGTAATTTCAGAGTCGAGATTATCGGGGTCGTTTTCGGACCGAGAATGTGGATGGCTTACGCAGTTCAGGTGTTCGTCAGTGCAAAGGAACGACAACTTTACTATATCTGCCGTGAAAGAAACAGGTATTTCAGATTTGGTGACCAGGTCAGGGCTCCGACTCAGGAGTTAGAGCGACTCGAGGTACCTTATACGAAATCGGTCATTTCCACAAAGGGACCTTCGTGTTTCAAGCTGCGTCAATGGCGCACGTGTTTTGCTGCAGACCTGCGTGGTGAAACAGGTGAGCATGTGGATCCGAGCCTAGGAGGACCACGAGACGAGCGGGTGAACACATTACTCCGTGGCCAGTTGACGAGATATTTCATAAGCCGAGAGCCGAGATTTGACAAATCTTCCACCTGGAGCTCAGGCTCAAGTCGGTGGTGACCTATGGAAGCACATTGCCTGGGTTCTGGTTCATCATCATCTGATGGATTCCATCGAAAACATAAGGTACCCTGACCGCCTGACCATTCATTCCTCAAGATAGTGTCCTACATCACTAGGTTATATTATGCAGTCCTTGGTGCGATGGATATATCGCCTTCTTCAATGATCGCAGATTCTTCGCATGATTGGGATGCGCAGGACCGATGCCAGATTGAGAAAAAGAGAATGCACGACATCCGTCTGGTGTCAGTAAAGCATGATTACGTTGGTATGGATCTCCGAACTCATATGTACTAGCACTGGTCTGTTTGTTCACTTTATAATATGAATTTTGCTGTTGCGTCTCCACCGTATTGAGGCAAAGTTGAAATTTTGGTGTTCACTCAAATATGCTGGCTACGAAAGCGGTCAGGGAAAGCATTCGTAGCTGTTCGAATTTGGATCCATTGACGAGAGCTGGCAGTCTCATGAGATGCCACGCTGATTCGCATCGCCGATGCGAGTTGCGATAATCGCAGCTGATAAGGTCGTAACAATTTATTTAAGTAAAATCTCACCACTTTTCAAATACGCGCCGAGACCGGGCGAGCTACAGGATCACAGCGCAGCTGCAATTGAGTGACGTTTTCAAATTTCTTCCGGTCGACCGTGTGCTTTCGAAATCCAATTAGCGCTCAGATAAATAGTACGGTTGCCAACCTCGACGTCATTTCACATTGACATGCTCAGGGCACGTCTTACACCATGATGACATTTACATCCACCAGACCATCCTGGACCGGCGGTGAAAGTTTTGATCACCCCGAGTCCGTGTCCGGCAAATTCAAGTTAGAATGGGGCATTGTAATGTATCTATATTCCAACAGCATTTTGAGGTGGGGATGAGGATGACTCGGAGATCAAAGTGTTGTTTGAATTAACATAGTAATCCTCCGACAGGCAATCATAACACCTCATCCTTTCGGGCGCAGCACTGGCCCGTGAATATAGCATCAACTGCTAAAGTCCGTCTTGAACGTCTCTCCGGTGGCACTCTGCCTGAGTGCGAAACTTCTGTATGCGAGCATGTTGGTCACCACTGGTACCAGCTCCTTAGCAGTCGTCCAGTTCACCGCGTGCATGACCGAACATTGTCATTGCCATTCAGGTGTCGCGTCCCATGGTCATCCTTGTCGACGGAAACCATATAGTTCCCTTTGTCCTTTCCTCTTCGCCATCCTACTACGCCGCATTAATCATCTAATATTGATTTCGACTGATGGGCGAAGTCGATCTACGGAATTCGAGCCATTCCGTCTGTGTTCGATTGTGGAGGCGAATCACAACATTCAAATTGATGACGTGTTATTGATGCTCTTGTTACGGGTGCGTGCCCACCAGTATGTTCATCGTTAAGGTTATGTGTAGTTGCTCAATCTATCGGGAAGCTGCCACGTTAGAATTTCGTCAGTTCATGTTCAGTCGGCTCACCTTCACTCGTATTCTACGACTATAGCATCCATTTCGACACTTACCTTCCGCTCAACGAATTATCAACTTCCCCTTCTCAACCGAAGCTGCCTGTCTGCCACAGGGTTCTCTCTGGTGCTTTGCCTGAGCCCTTGTGCTGGTCGGCTTCGCTTCATATCTTGGCTTCGAAAATTCAAGCCTTGGTTTGATTCTTAGCGGACCATATGCGGAGGTTGATCGTCCAACTGCAATATAGGCAACCATTGATATTTTTCACGATGTCCGATCCTCGGTCGCGGAACAGCGCAACCCGGAGAGGGCTATATCTTGATTGTTATCGATCACTATATCGGGGTTTCCGAACGCTGCGATGCATTCCGTGGTATTATCTATCTCCTTGACTCCACCGCAGTTTGGATGGACGCACTGGCATGCCAGATCACACATTGCTGCACAATCCTCGCCACCATCGGATTCTGAAACATTGTTGATCGCCTCCCAAGATATGGTCTGTCGATCGGGTCGCGGGGCTTCCACGCAGTCAATGGATGTTGCTCGGAGTCTATCTTCTACGGATCTCCTCTTCGTATCAGTGCAGAAGCTGCCCTCCGCCTATGTGAATCCCGCGTTACACCGCGTTTCGGTTGCTATGATGCTCAATTGCACCCTATCGGTTTTCTCTCCGCAGACATCCATTCTTCGTTAGAATTCGTTGTGCACAATCCTTCTTCAATACCACATTTGTTACCGGAGAACCAAAGCATCAGATAATAGTTTCGTTCCCTTTAGTACACGTTGAGATTGCACACGAGGCCAATCCTTGTCCTTTGGGGATTGGGGAAATCTGGGTCATTCCGCGTTCCCGAGGTGATGCTGCATCCGGAATGGGGAAATATCTGTCAGCGCAAACCTTGGTGGTAAGTTCCATGTTATGATGCGCATCCTTCACACTTCCAGAATGAGATGATTATGACCTGGACATTTCCAGGGGATAAAAAATGACAAGTTAATGAGTTGGACTTAGTGCATACAGCCCCGTTCTTGGGGAAAACCCGGGGCACACATATTACGGTCATTGACTGTATCCACGAACCTGAATAGGGTTTCACTTGGCAAAATGAATTGAAAACCGTTGGCCACGTTCATTCCATACCTGCAACGGCATTTGACGATAAGGATGGGCGTTCATCAGATCCTATGATGGACACGTGTTGCTCCACGTTCAGGCCTTAGATACATACTCGTCCAGGTTGGTCCAATTGTTATACCATTCAAGAGACAAAAGGTGCGCGAGCCTGTCGATCGCTTTCTCTGGATATGATCGAAGCTGCCGCTTGGTAACATGTTTCATTATTACCTCACGGATCTGTCTGTTTACGTGGTTCCGTGGAATTAGGCCGTTCAACCATTGACTTCAATTGCAGCGAGATCGACTCGGGTAGCCATGTACCTGAAATATCGGAATGAAGATATCCTTTGTTTATAATTCTGCGAGTGAAGTTTTCGTCTGCTCCTCAGACGCCTAGAGGAAAGGGGTGGAGAGAGAGGAGATAATGCGCATCGCACACCCATAGTATATTGTACCCACCCCCAAAAGATCAAATTGGAAAGTCTAGATGAATGAGAGGACGAATAGTGTGGTGCTTCGGTGGTAAGGGTTCCAAAGCTAGCTTGTGCTTCCACCAGAAAACCTCGTGGTTCATCATATGGAAACTGAAGATTCGGAAGGTTCGGAAGGGCCAATGTGTGTACCCGAGTTCTCCCGAAGTGATGCGATGAGCCTATGCTTTAGGAAGTAGTCAGGCTAGAAATAACATCAAAATGTCAAGATAACCCGAAGTTGGAACCCTTGGTAGTGGCCAACCTGTGAGCCATTCCGACTCCACAGGTACGACATTTCGTGGGTGCTCGAGTTCGCAAGCGTTGTTATCACTCGACTTGTGCCTTGGTCTCTCCACTTTGGTGTAAATGAACTTCAGGATCGCACTTCTGGAAAATACAGGTATGCTTTAAGCGCCTGATACTTGGAGTTTGTCTGGCTCATGTTATGACAGTGTCAAGCACCACCACCGCTGTCCCCGTTTACATATGGCCCTACTGGGTTCAAATCATGACCACCCCGTCATGAATTCATTGACGGACGTTCGCCCACCTTGGAGGAGAAGATTGGTAAAACAAGCGGGTCATATCTGGTGGTAAAAATTCCTGTCCTCTGAGACTGTTCTGCACCATAAAGCTGCTAACAAGATAAAACGGTTTATCTGAAAAAAGCTCACCGAGACGTCCACTGTCAGTATCCCCTGATGTAATGAGAAACAGTGAGGTGACCAATCTATTTGGTGCCAAGTTAGTAGTGACCAGAACATTCCCGTAGTGCTTTACGGCTGCGGGGTATGGACTTTGCGCCATTCGCACGCAACAGAAATCGCCTTCGTCGTTCTAAATTCCTGACATCGAAAATGACAGCATCGGAGTTCTCATATACGCATCTACTGTCTTCAGGGTCGCAAGACCCGTTCACGAGGCTCCGAAGCTGCTGCTTGAGCTCCCGTCCATTCGGAGAGAAGATTCGGTCAAAAGGAGCCAGGGGACTTGGATTGAGAAGCCAAGCAAATTTACAGCGCCTTTCGGTCGACCATGTCCGCGGAGTAGTCTGCTATGACATGCAGTCACATCAGTAGTTCATTCCCCAGACAACACCCGGTTGTGGTACCAGTGTAACTTCTTTTGTGAGACCGTAGTATCGTGACCGGTAGCAGAGACCCTGCAGCTACGTAGAATGTCCGCCTGCGGCAACCCCAATTATGTGTTGTTTTCGGAGTTCCAGTGGTCTCATGGCCCGGACGTTGTTGATCGGCGAACAGCCAGCTAGGCCGCCACAAAATCGGGAAAGGGGTGAAGGAGGTGTTCTATCAGCTCTAATCGCGACGATCTCGCCGTGGTTCGCGACTTCGAGGCCAGTTGGCAACGCCAGGACAAGACATGGGCCATACGGCTGTTTCAGGAACGAGCGACGGACCCACCGGCAGTAATTAATATCCCGATGTGGTCAAAGGACGGCTATTTCCGATTCGGCCCGCTTGAGATTCAAGATTCCGTCATCTAGCTTGATGACTTGAACTGATACTTATTCCTGCTTTTTCAGCAACCTTGGCTCTTGATTTTTGGACCTCCACGGCACCTTGACCATGTCTCCATCTCATGATGGTCAGGAAAAGCCTTCGACCTCCATTCTGAAGGAGCGCAGATTCAAGCTAAGCCGGTGAGTCGTCGATTTTCTTCCTTTTATCTTTCTCATCCCGTCCTCAGAGCGTGCGATCGCTGTCGGTGAGCACCATCGATCATATCTGACACCCTATCACACCGATTACCTCGATCCTCCCCTGCAGGCGAAGGAGAATCAAATGCGACGAAGGACATCCTTGTCAGGCTTGTCTAACTGCCAACTCACCTTGCACTTTCGAAGAACCGGGGAAGCGAACACATCCCCACAAATCAAAGTACGTGCACACGGGCCCCATGCTTGGTCCCACTTATCTAGTATACCTTAGACGGACCGCTACCCTTGAGGACAGGATGCACCAGCTGGAGACCCTCATTCAAGCCATCCCCCCCGCTGTGTTTGCGGCCACCGGTCTGAGTCCTTCTCAACATCTCACAATGGATCAGAGTGTCACGAGTCCGCTATCCACGTTCGCTTCTATGAACCACGCCTTTCCCTCTGGAGTTCCTCCCCCATCTCTTCATGTTTTCCCACTTACAAATCCATCAACGCATTTCACGAGTCAACCGCCTAGGGGCTCCCCAAGACAAGACAGTCCAACTACGGCCTTTCGTTCCATCCTGGGACCACATTCTCACCTTCAGTCTGGGACGGAACAGCCCTTTGAAGAGTCTTCTCGAATACAAGCTTCGTATCTCTATTTCGATGACGAAGGGTATACACGATGGCAAGGAGAAACATCGGGACTACCTCTGCTTGATCTCCTGGTGGAAAACCGTGCCCAAGTCAAGTCAGAAACGGAAAAGGGTAACTCAGATTCGAGCTGGGCGGATAATCAACCTCTTTCCTCCAATACCACATGGTTTCCAAACCGGACACCCAGGCGAACTGATATCAACCCCGAGATGCTCTGGCGACTCATAACCTCATATATCATCCCGGAACTGATGGACAGGTGATTTATGCCCTGTATGCTTATCTTGGGTGGCTTCTTACCACATCCTGTCAGTTTGGTGCAATGCTATTTGTGTACATCTTACTACCTCCTCCCATTCTTGCATGTTCCCACGTTCCTAGCGGTTCGTTGGCTTTCTGCGCGGGCCTTCTTTGCACTTACCCATGCCATCAGGATTACGGAAATCCTCGTAAATGGTCAGAACCAGGCTTTGCTGCCTTTATTGTCGCTATTTGTTGTCTCGCGTCACGCCACATTGATGATCCCCGCGTCCGGGCGGATCCCAGTGAAGGTATCTCGGCAGGCACGCAGTGGTTCGAACTGTTCGGCCGCCTCCGTACGCTTCCGATCGCAGACCGCCCTACGCTGTACACCATCCAAGCGTACCTGATCGCTGCCGTCTACGCGGTGGGGCTGGGAAAGCTTTCAAAGGCCGCCTCTCTCCTATCGGAGGCCATCACAATCTCCATAGATGCCGGCTTACACCGTTCCGCAGATACGTATGACCTTTTCGATCCTATCGAAGATGAGGTTCGGAAACGCACGTTCTGGTGCGTGTACCTCTGGGACAAACAACTGTCCGCCCACTTTGGCAGACCACCCATGATTCGCCTTCGGGACTGCGATATCGGAGAGCCTGCGGTGGTCGACGACGAGTTTGTGACTCGTGACGGAATGCTATCACAGCCGCCTACAGGCACCGAAAGTCGAATGAGTGCCTTCGTTGTAGCCATACGCATCATGGTCGTCATGGAATCCGTATTGGATATTCCGCCACCGCGTCATCGTTCCGGGGACTCTTCCCCTTTCTTGTTACGTGCAGTTGGCACGCTATCTGGTCATATGCGACCGAAGGATCTGCGTGAGGAAGAGGAACTACTGGACAAGATACACCGATCCGTACCCCCATATTGGGCCCATACATCTGAAACGCTGGCTAGTGAAGATGTCATTAGGGTCACGCAGGCGGTACGACTGCATTGTGCCGAACAGTTTGTCCGGATGTTGATCCATAGACATCGACTTTCCAACTTTGTGGCGGAGAGGGCATACAACTCATCAGCGGAGGAAGAACTCGGAGACATTGAGCAAGACGCCATGACCGCTGCCCACGCGTGCGCCGTACAGATCATCTCATCCTACATGCAGATCGCAGCCAAGGGACTGATGACTTATTGTGAGTCGACCCTAAACATCTTGATCTATATGGTGACTAACACTCTTCCGCAGATGGAGTGCATGTAATTCATCAGCTGACTCAAGCTGGGCGCGCTCTTCTGGCTGTGTTAATCAATTGCAAGAGTGAGAAACTTCAACCTCTGATCCAGCCTGCCCTCGAAACTCTTCGTTCGTGTGTCGGGTTGCTGCGACGATTCAGTGGGAGGTACGTGTGTGGTCAGAGGTCGGGAGACTTAATGGAAGAGTTTTGTCGACGTGAGTCAATTCAAGCCCCGATGGCGATTGTTGAAGTCCACCCTATTTAGTCACACAAATACCTCTTGAACCACCTCGCTCCGACTCCTACGAGCAATCAAACACCCGCCCTCCGTGGATCAGACCTGTGCGCAAAAAGACACCTAGTATGGCAAAAGGGACCGGAAGCGATGGTAGTTCGCAACACAGTAGCCCGGAGGCTTTTTCACCGTCAGAATTCTTCGCCGACTCTAACGTGGGCCTGGCGAGTCCACAATTGTCTGGGCAGCCGTTCTCTCCAAGCCCCGCTGCCAGCGGTCCAGCTGGTCCATATCTAAGTGCACGACGTTCGTCACTTACGTTACCCCCATTCTTGGACACATCCGCGACAATGGAAATGGATCCGAACATGTACATGACATCACCAGCAGAGGCGATGAACATGCTCAGCGACAGCTCTGTGGACGTTTCGTCGATATTTAATCCTGATTTCAACATGGGCCAACACTCGACTGAGTCGAGGGAACCCCTTTATAGTCACATTGGCGGCAGAAGTCTGGTCACGACGCCGTGATCATATTCATGTGGGAATGATGCGACTATGAATATTCATCTTGTACGAGTAGCCGCGAGGCTTTTCTTCGGTATTTTCTTGGCCTTCGTTTATCGGCGTCTGTCCTTCGTCTTCTACCTGCAATATCAATACGAAGAAATTGTGAGACTGGGGCTGCCTCACTGCCCTACGTCACGGTGTCTCCCTTGCAGCATTCCAAGCTCGCCGTCATTTGCGTCATGGAGACCCGCGTACTCCTGCTTAGTACGTCATGAGTACTATTATTCCATTCATTCAATTCATCAGCTACTGAGTCCTCAACTGAAGCCTATAGGGCTGAGGCTGACCGAGGGGTTTGGACGCAAACCGCGCTGACAAATCGTTCATCTTTTTCAGGAGAGCCCGGCGGGAAGCGACCCGTATCAATTCCCTGCCAGTGTGAAGACCACCCGGGCTGGTGACTTGCGTCGCGTTGAAACGAGCAGCTCGTGGAACGGCACCGGACGCGTCTTTATGTTTGTGTCATTGATCATCGGCTACCAACTTGAAGTCCGTGCGACCGAGACGAAGTTTACTCCTGGAGGTATTACGTCCCCATCAAACGAATACCAGCAAATTCAAGCCAATGGCGGCGTTCTGTCAGCAATGGGTCCATCGGTCTTGGTGATTGTGAGGACATGTAATGGTATGTTTTGTGCCTTCCAAGTATCCGATCCCTGTTTTTTTTTCGAGCGTTAGATCGTATAGTGCCCTGATACAAGTCGGCGAGACGCATATTCTCGTCGTGTTGGGTAAGAAGTCACCGGGTAATGGAAGTATTTGCCATGCTGACACCCTCCTCGGACACAGACACTGGGTCCTCTGATCTATGGGTGTTGGTCAATGCGTCGTGTCAAGGAATTGTCCTTTCAAGAATGTGTCGCAGTACCTTCTTTCGAGTTTTCTCCCTGCCCGCTTGGACGTGAGGTTGACGTACGGGGATTGGAGAATGAGCACCTATGCCAAAGGTCATATTGGGTCTGATTTCGTGTCTGTGCCTGAACTGGGATCACAAAATCAATACTTTTCCACTGTCAGTTCCACGAACACGACCGTCGTCCAGACAGGCTCGGCTGGCATTTTCGGCCTGGGATTCCCTTTTAACAGGTGTGTGGGATAATGCCAGCCAGAATAAATATTTCCTGGGTTGATCTACTCTTGAATCAGAATAGCAGCGCAAACGCAATTGCGTCTCGTGGCGTGCGTAAAGTAGCTAATGACACCAATTTTTGGTTCCCTGATCGTCTTGAGAACCTTGTTTTCTGCAGAATGTCCCAAATAATGATGCAAGACCGCCGCTTGTGTGTTCCATCAACCAATTGACCATGATTGCCCTCCATTCGTCCATCGCAATCTATGGCTCATTTACCCCGCGGCTTGTGGCCCAGAATGTGTTGGACTCTCCGATGTTTTCGATAATCCTCCAGCAAGATACGATCCAGATCGGCGGAAATGAAGCAATGCTATCCATCGGACAGCTTCCTCCAACCGTACAGAGCGAAAGTTTGACCTGGGTAAGCGTACGTGGTTATCCGCCTTCCCAAGGCGGGTTGAACCCTCTATCGGACGTTCCTGGACAGGTTCGTTTGGCACAAACCGCGACTGCATGACTATTCATTTTGCGTAGGTATACCCCGCGGCATGAAAATACCGTTAGAGATGTCTGGTTCGATGACGTCAAGTTGGCAAGATCCAAAATGATGTCCCCGAACATTTCTTTCTCAGCGTTGATTGATACGGTCAGTCGTTGGTCTTCTGGTACTTCGTCATGTTAATCAGGGTTCCATCGTACAAATAGGGCAACTCATTGATTCGCGGTCCCCCTGGCGTTGTCGCGCAGATCCAAACTATCCTCTGTGGTGCTCAGTTCCCGTGCTCCCCACCACATAACTTGGTATTTCAGATTGGCGGTAAACTCTTTCCGGCTGACCCCCGTGATCTTGTCAGTCCAATCCGACCAGAAGACCCCAAGACTTGTTACGTGAATGCGGTGTCCACAGACGTTCCTCTCTCGGGTAGTTCCGGGTGTCCATATAGTTGGAATTTGGGGGATCCGTTCCTGAAAAGGTGGGGTCGTTTCTCATCTCTGAGTCTTTTATATGGGGTATGCACGCACCCTGGTGGGTGTAATGGGGGGTGAGGGTGCGTTTGAAATCTTGGTTGAACCGACTCCGTCATGGAGAGTCCTTTGCTAGGATACGGGCCATCCAGCACCGCACGGTTTTGCCATCATACTGGAATGTCTCGTTTTCGAATAAAACTTGAGAGCAACGTCGCTCCTTCTTACCCTGTGTCAATTTTAGCGTGTTGGCCGCATTCCATTATGGATCACTCACGCGACCATCTCAAAATCCACCTTGAGTGGGTCTTCTCTCAACTGTCGATCCCAGCGCAGACAAACGACTCTGCGCCACGCCGAAGCGAAACACATGGGTTATCCAAGTCTGTTTCTTAGTCATCTTGTCCTCGCTTACGTTGATTTCACCCGTGATAATGGTTGTAGAGCCAGCCTCCGCTTCGCTTCCACCTCCCAGGGGTACAGGGATTTGGGGTGTACCCTCGCACCAAAACCAACCGTGAGCATCCCGGGCACATTCACGAATGACGTCTCGAGGGCTGTGGTCCCAGGGATCGGCGTCAGCATTTGGGCTGCCCTCTTGGTTGGTTGTGTCACGTGGATAACAAGGAGGGTTACCGGATAACACGAGGTTATCCGAGATGACGGAAGAATGCATCGTAAATAATTTCTGTATCGGTGACAGAGAACCACTTCTAGATTTGTAGCACAGCAGCAGCACGACATTTTCGTACAACTGGAATGCGTCAGATACTTTCTAAGATTCAAAATCGACGTCTGAGTAGTGACACCGCTCAGACCGCCTTCAAGAGTGTGGCACCCGAGAACAGGTCCCAGGTTTTCTGCATCAGTTCCCCCCCTCGAAGCTCGTTACTGTCATGGAAGTAGTTCCAATACCCGGGTAACAAGTGGTGAAGCGAGAACCAGATCTGTAACGTGCACCGGCACGGCGGATATGCAACCGGAATCAGTATATTTGGCAAGACGGGAATCAGATATCGATTGCTTACACTGTAATATTTGCATGATCGCTTGTCCGCGTCTCGGGTGCGAAAGAGCAGGAACCGCCCGCCGACGAAACACCCGTATGCGACAAACGCGAGAGTGCAAAGCCAATCAATATCCCATATCCAGCAGAGGACGTAGGACCAAATGGGAAGACCAAGACCGACAACGAGACGGGAGGCGATGGGGAACATGATGGGGACAGTGCACCGACCAGTGATACGATCGCCTTCAACGTCCTTGAAGTCTTGACAGTGCACCGTGGAAGTGAAAACGGCAATGGTGAGCTGGACTGCGAGTTTTCCGGTTTCGCTGACCTTGGACAGATTGCAGCCTGTATGAAAGGAGGTGAGGAGGAACCGTGAGCCGAATGTCGAGTTCGTCGAGATCAGTGAACTGACCTGCACTGAGGGTACCTCCTAGTTCCGCACAACCATACATGAATGCGAGGATGATGTTTTTGGATAGCCAGTGCTTATCCCCGTCAAGTTCGTTGTACCAAAACGTGAACAGCTGCATCTGGAGACTGGTGATTACCAGCTGGCTACTGAAGAATGAGGAGTATGCGATGCATAATGGTGCCATCAGCCAGCGGAGAATCGTGGCATCGCGTAGGGTAATTCTCCCCACAGGAAGGGGCCTGTGCGGTTTGTTAACCTTGTCTTCTTCCGGCGCCTTGATCTGGTTCGAAATGTTGAATTGCAGAATATGGATCCAAATCCATGCGACAGTGGTCCAGATGCGGACAGAGCTGCACAACGGTGCAGAGGCAACCGCAAACAACGTCTGGTAGTCATGAAGTGAGGGACAGCGTAGTGGGGTCAGCACGATACCTACCACTGGAATGATGGCGGTCAGGATGTCATTCTTGGTGAAAAGATATATAGTATAGAGGTGGTATTTGATACCGGATAGGGTAAGGTATGAGTGTTGTACGGTCATGATGCTTCAGAATGAATGGGATGAGACTCCGCCTGATGGTCTGGCTATGGAATTTTGGAGCACGTTTATATGCTCCGTTGGATCCATACCCCGGTTATCCCTCCAACCGGCGGCCCTCTGGAAGTGTGAGGGACGTAACACCCCTACAGCATCTCGTACCAATTGAAGCTGAGGATGCTTGATGACGTTAATCCGAGAACGTCGCGTTCTCTAATCATGGGGATGACAAGTTGAATGATGATTAACTTTACCGATCGGCAACCGCTCGGGTCACAAGAACATGCAGTACACTGCACACTGCTAAAGCAATACTTGCTGTGCTCCAGGTGGGTAGTGAGCGTAATGCCACCTTGTTCGAGTTGTGCCTCTCCGCGCATGTCAAGTTCGCCATATACCGAGTTGACATTGTTCGGTTCAAAGAAATAGACGGCTGTCACTGCTTGCTTCATAGACCCCACCTATTATGCCATTATTAAGAACACTGGAGTAAGCTAGGACAACCTGCAGAGACTGTCAACGATTATGGCGAGTAAAATAGATGAGTGAAGTGGAACGTTTCCACACCGAGGCTAAGGCTTCAATTCTGCAGTGCGAGGGCCTCGGAGCGCCCAGCGCTCAATAATAACATTTATGAATAATCCAGCATGCAGCGTCGTCACATTCCTCAGTCGATTCGGACTGTTCGGTTTGTGGCTTGTCAACTTGAACGTTCCCGGATGAGTTGCGTGGGAGGGATTCGGTGCATGGAAGGGCCCGCCAGGGCCGCGGCCCAGATCAATCTATTAATAGCGGTATACCAAGGCAATTATTTACGCTATTATCAGTCTTTGCGATCTATTACTCGTGCTATGTCTGCAGGCGTAGGGAGTGTGGTTGTGTGAAGTATGTAGTGGTATATGATGCGTATGTACTGTAAGGGGAATGGGCGCAAAGCCGGAGGTTTTGTCTGGTTCGAAACTGGTCCCGAAACTGTCGGGGTGAGTGCGCAGTGTCCCTGAAGGTTAGGAGTGAGCGACGCGAGCCGGCGATAGCTGAGGCCCCGACAGTGTAGGAGCGGAGACTGACCTAGGGAGGTGTCAGCGTACATGGGGGAGAATGTAGTGTCGGAGGGAGTCGAGTAGATCGGGATGTTGTTCGAGGAAGGGTGCTAAAATGACTGCATGATGTCGAAGGTAGAGCGTGAAGGATTCACTTTTCCATCTCCCCATGGTTTTGATGACGTCGAATGGAACGCCTGCTAGTAGGTAGTGTAGCGTGCCGCTGATGTGAAGGGAGTGGCCCTGAGGTCAGGGAGGTTGAGGTTCTCCCTTGCTATGGCTTCGATGTGTTTGGTGATCTCTCTTTTGGAGAGGGGTTGCATGGTGCCCAATGGATGGCATCACGAGAAGATGTGGGCATTGGGGGCATTGGGGTTGATGTGGAAGTGATGTAGGAGAGTGGATTTGGGGTCCGTGGGGGTTGGTGGGTTGTGGGGTGTGCAGTGGACATCTTTGCCTGTGGGGTCAGCTTTGCCAGGAGGGAAAAACAGACGATGGGCAGATTTTGGTGGTTATGAGTGAAGGAGATGGTGGATTGCAATGGGTGTTTAGTTATGTCATATTTGGAGATTGCAGGTACTGTAAATTTGCCTAGCTGGGCTATGCAGTAGAAGGTGGATATGAGGCAAGCAAAGATGGCTGCATCTTTGGGGTTGTGTAGGTCCAGAGATGCCTAGTATATCTTGAGTATGTGGGTTGTGAAAGGGGAGTGTTAGGGTCATTTGGATGATGGGGGGGCTAGCTGAGTTGTGCCTTCAAGTAGAGCTTTGTATTTGGGCTTGTTGACTGTCCATGAGAGGCTGTGGAGGATGTGCCAGGTGTGGATGGCAGTGGTATAGTTGGTGACGGTGGAGCTGGAGTAGGCACCAGCACAGTTGGCAAGGAAAGCTGCTAGGAGAGTGGGGGAGATGGGGGTTTGGGTGGTGTCTGATATGTCATGTATGTCACAGTATACATGATATACTAGGAGTTCTGTGCTGTAGAGCTCTTTTGTGGAGTTGGCCCAGGATGCCCTGATTATGTTGAGGATGTGGTTGAGGTCCACTTTGGTGAGGGATTGTGGTAGTGATGAATGCATGGGGATTGGCATTGGAAGGGTGCCAGAGGAGGAGGTGTTGGCTGGCCTTGCAGTGTGGGTGGAGGTTGGAGGGTGCTGGGATGAGGTA
>JBBPTO010000428.1:0-30741 GCA_038094155.1 Pulveroboletus cf. aberrans
AATTACCTGATAAATGTACATATTTTTGGATAGCCCTTGATTAGGGCTTTCTAATGGTACCTGGGTCTAATAGTATAGGATCAATGGTTCACCAGATATTCACTCAACAATCAAAATGTATCAAACATTGGAACAGTTTTGTTGCTCAGTGTATAATAGACAACCCATGCATTATGACAACTGGAATATCACTATTGAAATCTTCAAAAGTGGTAACAAACCAGATGTCTCTTACTTCTGAGTATTTGGATGTAAAGCATTTGTTTACATCGATCCAGAACAAAGAACTGACAGTCTCAGTGCAAAAGCTGAAGAAATGACCTTTATAGGTTATAACCCAACAACAAGGAGAAGAGTCTTTGACTCTACACAAGCCATTTTCAATGAATCAGTGTTCCCTCATTGTATCAAGGGCCAAGAAGATGGTCTGATTATCAATTCCAGTACAGGCTGAAGAAAAAATAGCAAATAATGCCCTGATTAATCAAGAAGATCAAGAATGTTGAGAAATCCTGGTACAACCTCAAGATCCAGTAATACCACTAATGATACCAACAGCAAATTTGAATCCCAAACAACTACAAGTGCCACTGGAAGGCAGTACTAGTAATGAAGACTCCTCAGGAGATCATCCAGACACATCATCTTCCACTTTCTCAAACACATCACCAACTTCCTCTAAGAATGTCTCCACTGCAAAAAAGATGAAACCTCCACCACCTTCATATTGCTCCATACCTCCATATCCTTTCACACAAGGAAGGAAGTGTCCACCATCAAAGGAAGATGTAGACAGACATGAAGCAAAACAAAAGTGACTTCCACAACAAGAAGTAACTGAATCAGATGAATCAGATTCAATAAGGAAAAGAGATTGAATGCCACCAAGGCAAACTGAAGATGAATCTCTTTTGATATTCAAAGCACATCTTTATCCATATCATTCTACTAGGAGAGAACATGAACAAACCTTCAGATCTCTTCAAGAACCTGTTCATAGATCCACAAGGATAGCCCAAAGAAGAATTCAACCAGATTCTGCTTATGGAGATCTCACTCCCATAGAGATAGAATGACAGGGAATTAGGGATTCAATGCAAACCCCTATTCAAGAGGATGTAAAAATTCAGGAGGAGCAAGTTCAAGAAGAACAAGCTCATGATGAAGAAATGGAAGAACCAATCAATTGAGAATGTTTAAAACAACTGTATGAATCAATGTCCAGCAAATTTACTCGACATTCAGTCAAACAAGTGTCAAACTTCAGGTAAAATGGACAAGTGGTCAATAAATGGACTATTGGGAGCAGTGGTGACAGGATCTGCTGACTTGAAAGTGCCAATACACTACAAAGACATTGCTGAGCTACCACAGGAACAACAAGAAGCATGGCAGACTGCATGTGAAGATGAAATGAAATCTCTACATGACATAAAAATTTGAAAGCTTGTAGATTTGCCCAGGAACTGTCAACCAGTGAAATGGAGATGGGTTTTTGCTATTAGAACAGGCAACCATGTCAAAGTAAGATACATTGCAAAAGGCTGTACACAAATATTTGATGTGGATTATGAAGACACATTTTCACCTGTCACTGGATTCAAGACAGTCAGGATCCTTCTGGCTATAGCAGCACTACATGATTGGGAAATATCAGCATTAGATGTCAAAATAGCATTTCCATATGAAGATCTTGATGAAGAGATCTACATGGTGCAACCAGATGACTTCATAGATCCCAGGAATCCTTCAAAAGTCTGTCTATTAAAGCCAGATATGGACTAAAACAAGCTGTGCTCCAGTGGAACAAGGCACTCCATTCTTCTCTTATTAAATTCAGCTGTCAAAGGCTATATGCCAATACTGGAGTTGACACATAGAAGAAAAGGAAGATTCTGATCACCATCATGATATATGTTGATGATGCACTTTTCATGGGTAGTGACAAAGCACTATTCCTCAAAGAAAAGGAGTGTTTCATGAAGAGATGGGAATGCAAAGATCTTGGAGATGCAAAGGCATATTTATCCATAAGGATAACAATAGATTGAATGAAATGAACTTTTGTTCTTGATCAAATAACCTATGCTGAAAAAGTTTTCAAACATTTTGGTCAAGAGAACTGCAAAACAGTTTCAACACCTTTATCCCCAGGATACAATCCTATGCCATCAACACAGGAGAAACCTGATACAAAGATACAAAGCCTCTTTTGATCTGTAATAGCCTCACTTATTTTTCTAATGCTCAGAACAAGACCATACATTGCATTTGCAGTAATCAAAATGTCACAGTTCTCTACAAATCCAACAGAAGAGCACCTGCAGAAGGCAATCTGGATAGTTCGCTATGTTTCTTCGACCAAGAATCTGTGCATCAAACACTCTGTAAATAGTCCTAAAATGGTCTTATAGCATACTCTGACACAGACAGAGCTGGAGATGTAGAAACATCAAGATCCACCACTGGATATGCTATATCACTTGCAAATAGATTGACCTCATGTCTTTTAAGGTGACAAAAATGTGTTAGACTCTCATACACTAAAGCATAATACTGTTGAATGACAGAAGTGGCAAAGCAAATGATCTGGATGAGAATTCTGTTCAAAGGACTAGGCTTACTACTTATGCCAATTGCTTTATGCATGAACAATCAAGGTGCTATGTTTTTGGCATCAAATCCGGCACAGAAAGGTTGCACAAAACATGTCAGAAAGGATGACCATTACATCTGAGAAGCCATTGAGTTCAAAGAAGTTGAACTATTCTATGTTAAAACAATAAAACAGTTCACAAATATTTACCAAGAATCTGGGAAATGTCAAGTTTCAAGAAAACATAAAGGCTTTGCAACTCATTTCATATCCTTCAAGTATGTAACATTCTAGAGAGGAGTGTTGAGATTCTGTGAATCGAACACTAGTTGTATGCTCTGTTAATACAGGCAGACCATAGTGGTAATACAATATTCATGTCACTAAGGACACAGGTCAACAACTAGGCTTGACTCACTAAGCTTGACTCATGCATCAGTCAAGCTTAACTAAAGTGTAATATTATTACACTTAGGATTGACCACATGACAACCTAGATGTAGTCTTTGTGACTCAGCTATGATGTCATTGGTCTGGAGCTTTTCTAGCTCCACAACTGCTGTGTTGGGATGACCCAGACTCATCTCCACTTATTCAAAATAAGTGGAGCAGCATGACAGATCCTGTGATGTCATTTTGATATCATCAACCTCATTCTAGCTACATCACACACAAGTACATCCAGGTTCCTGGATATATTTCAGTGTGATAGGTGCTGTAATATAATTAATACTAAGATTCATTTTCCCTTGAGATCAAGCTTCTATGAATCTCAAAAGGGTTGATCTCATCAATCTCAACTAACTCAAACTTTGCTACAAGAACTTTAGTCTCTGTCTCAGTGAGTATCCTCAGCTCACCCCTCTCTTCTCTGCCCTGCACAACAGGAGTATTCTTGTACCCCTCTGTTAGTTCTGATTCATGTTGGTCAGGTCTGTATAACATGGTATGTTGAACATATCAAGTCATTCTAGTGGACTGGGGCAAGAACATGCAAGTGCAAGTAATACCTCAGGAATCTGAAACATCAGCAGAAATGAGTTGATGCACCATTCATTCCCATTGGTGTTTCAGATTGCTTATCACTCACTCACATGTCCTTCATGCAATCTGCTAAATGATCTGATATAGTCTTTTCCCATTTGGGCTGGCTTCAAAGGACTCCAGGTCTTCTTGCAGGCAGATATCATATTAAAAAATGTTGACATGATGTCAACCTCAAATTGTGATCCATTTATGTTTTCACTTGACAGGTTTGATGTTATAGGAAGTGAGGTGCATCAGCAAATGACACCCCAGGGACAATCAGATATGTAGGGGCAACTTAGTGTAGACATAATCAACAATAAATTCCACCTTGGAAAAATGATAAGTTCTCATTACAACATTTTTAGAAAACTTATTCAACTCTGTTGGAGAAACTGAGTTGTTCAAAAGAGGAAGGATAGCTTAATATAACTAACTCTGAATATCAATGAGTAGTCAGTTATGCTAACATATTGAATCAAATATTTGAAAATGATTTCAGTTCTGTATCAACAACAAAATGAAAATCTGTCATAAATATATTTCTGGCCAGAATGTTGAAGTGCAAACTTTAACTTAGGATGATGATCTGAGTTTATGCAATTTGAAATACATATATTGATTATCTCTGTGAGTTAATATTGTGAGATTTATTTGTCTACTTTGTTGCAGAACATGTATGAGTGGGCCACTCAACAACTGGTCAGAGGGTCAGTCATGGAGCTTCTCAGTAAGAGGGAGAGCCAAGTTTAGTGGCAAAAATAAGGTGTCAGTCCTTTTGTCAGTGTTGCATGTGTATCAGAAGGTGGAAACTTACTAATGTAGATAGATCAAAGTTAATAACAATGGTGAGAGCAGCATGCTGTCTGAAAGATAAACCCCCAAACAGGCAAGAGCAGGGGTATGGGTAACCCACAGGGGTTAGGGTATGGGTATGCTCTGGGTCTGAGTATGGGTTGTGCCCATATCCATGCCTATACCCATGTACATACTTATACTATAACTACAAGAGCTGTGCTGTACAGCAAACAATCGAGTTATAATCTAATTATATGTGTCTATGAGTTAAAAAATGGAGAATAGAGAATCATGTGCTATGGAAAAAGAAAAAAAGTTAATCTCTGATATACAGTAGAACTTCACATAATGCATGGGGTTGGGTCACTGCCCAACTTGGGTGGCAGTAACCATGCATATCACATCATGCATAACCCCTAATAGGGATTGTACATTATCAGGTGGTCCTAATTTAGTAGTAATGCCAGCCAATGGTTGAGTTTTGGTTGTTGAACTCAAGTTCTGTGTGTGTGTGTGTGAAAAATTTCAGGTGCCACATCTATTCTCATGCCTGCAGATCACAGCTCACTTGGGCTGGACTTGTAGTGCAAATGCAAGCCTCGACTCAGTCATGCACCATATTAGCCCCAGAAGCTCAATAAAAGGACAAAGCAAGGACAATACAAAGATCTATGCAAAAAGTCTTGGAAATGACTCATGGTCAAATCTCACCCTTCACGACTGGCTCACAGTGTTTGCATTCATTGATGCCCATCCAGACATGTCACAAGATGCTATTGTTAAGCATTTCAAAACTCAACGAGATGATGCACTCATTTTTACACAGTCAACACTGTCCAGAAAACTTCAGGACCACAAGAACTTGGAAACCAATGTGGACCAGTTCTCAAATGTGCTGTCTTCAAAACAGCCTCACATTGTCGCATGTTCTGATGTTGATCAAGCTTTGTTGCTCTAGATCAAGCATATGGAAGAATAGAAGGAAATGGTGACTGGCCCAATGCTCATTGCTAAGCATGCCAAATTTGAGGAGAGATTTAATGTTCCAGAGAAAGTGTGTTTGAAAGGGGATCAATGGCTCGACAGCTTCAAGAGAGCATATGGAATTCAAGAATCTCATTGCCATGGTGAAGCTGCTTCAGTGGACTTGGTAGCAGTCAATACAGAGCAAACTCATCTCAAGGGCATACTGGCTTGATATTCTAAGAAGAATCACTGGAATTATGACAAGTCAGGTTTGAATCCTGAGTAAGCTGATTGTAATCTATCATTGACATCATTGATTGGCATCAAATATAACAGTGAAACACCTGATTGGGGACTTGCAACCAAGTAAATGAGTGGAAAGAAGAAGAATAAGTTTCACATCACAATGGAACTTGCCTGTAATGCAGACAGGAGTGATTAGCTGTGAGTTCTCTTTGTTGGAAAATCTGCTAAGCCTTGACACTTCAAAAATGTGACCCCCCAATCCCTTGGTTTTAATTACCATAGCAACAAAACTGCATGGATGACAGCAACACTTTTTAAAGAGTAAGCGTGAAAGTGTTAAATTATGAGCTCTTGGCTTACAAGGCACACAGTGTTACAATTTATCTTGGACTACACTTTTCCCTTCCACTTATCACTTACATATGCATGGGTATAAGTCCCAACCTGAACATTTATTTCTTTTCATCACTGACTACAATACCCTGACTCATCATCTGCTTCCATCGCATTCCATGTGATTCTACTCCACTTGCTTCATCAGTGATTCCTTCCATCATATTCCTTTATGTTCCATGCCTACCCTAAACTCCCTTACATATATAAACCCATGTCAACACACATGTAAACCTTAGTCTAGTCTTATCTCTTTTTTACCTGTACTCCCATCATCGTTGCTGAAATACATTGGTGTTTCCACTCCCTGATACAGGCCCAAGGGTAGCCTTGATACCTTCTTGCTTATCTCTGCTATGAACCACCCTTAAGTGGGAAGTCCTCATCATTGACCTCATTCAGAGGTCTCCTCATCTACCACTGACCTAGACTGCTATATGTCTCTGGATAGAAAACTGGTAGGTCAGCAACACAAAGAAAGAAAATGAAGGAATGATTGGTTCATCCCAGGGGGAATTTGTAGAGTAGAGCTCCATGGAAGAGAACCACAGGACTTACAGGAGGTGAAATGAACAATGATCTGGAAGAGCTTCTAATGCTTCAGACACAGCTGATGAGTACAGGACTTGATTCTTCACAGATCAGGAGAGAAGGATGAAGAAATGATCACAGACATGGCTGGATCACTGACAATGAAGAAGAACTGAACTCAAGATAGACAGATGGTAGATAGATACATCCTCCTATGCTTCATGCAAAACACAACTTTTATAGTCTGGGCACACCCAAGACTCTAAATACATGTAAAGAGTGCAACCAGATTGAAAACCAAATCATCAGATCAACATATCTGGTGACCAGTGTAGGAACTTGAAGTTCCCTAAAGTGATATTCCTACATTCTCCTAGTATTCATCCATTCTCCAAGCTCCTCCAAAGTCATCCACTGCTTCTCCAAGACTCAACAGTCACAGGCCATCTTCTTGAGTTGAAACTCCAACCTCTGGAGGACCAGACCTTAGTTCCTGCACTCCAAACAAGTCATCCATGAGTTGGAGTTGTGTTTTCTTATTGGGATATTACTCTATTTAGTATCTACATTCATTTCTTCATGTTTCCTTTTGATTCACAGTCTCAGGAATGCCCAGACTTAAAAGTTTGTATATAGAACTTAGTTCTAGAAGTAAATTACCACCATCTATCATCAGTTCTAAGTCTCCGAGCCCAGTTTCCTTCATTTTCCTTCAAGTCCTTTCAAGTCCTGCAACTCCTGTCAACTCCTGTCAACTCCATAGTTGATTCCTTAGCTGTACCAAACAGGGAGAAATCAGACTCTTATTTTCCAGCTCTCTCAGAACATCAGTGAGCCATTCCTATTTGCCCTCACTTATTTTCTTTCTCTCTTTGAAATCCCCTGTGTTGAGAACTACACTCACACCCTTTTTATTAGCTTATGAGTTCCACTTTGGAGTTCCTAGGAGTTTTACACCAGACTGACAGAACCAGATTGACCGAATGTATGAATGAAAGTGTCCAGTGTAGTAAAATGAAGGTTTGACTTACCAACAGGTAATGGATGAGGACAGATTGGATTGGATATGAAAGCCAGATTGCATGGGATATGCTGGATACAAGGACAGGGAATGGCAGTTCTCTACAATGCCATGCACTTGGTGCTACACCATCCCATCACTTATAGCTCTGGAGGCTCATTCTTCATTTCACTTCCTCTTGGAAACATCATCATTCATATCTTGGATGGTTCATTCACCCTCATCATAAATCAATGAACTAATGGAACCCTTACTTCCTTGACAGTTACAGTTACCTCTGGTTTGTAATCCTTCTCCAAATCCTTCACCACCTTCAGAGAGACCTTCCTCATCCTCATTATCCCAATCCTCTCATTCATCCCATCCTGCTCTTGTAACTCTGATACCCTCCTCACATAGAAGAGATGCTTCTACCTCTGTGTCAGAATATACTCCTGCTCCTCCTTGCCCTGAGAAACCCAATTGCTTATATTGAATTATTCACAATAGTGAATGAAACATCTCAACTAGAGATTATCTCTCTTGTGCCTTCTGTGAATGACATCTGAAACAAGGTCAATATTGTATAGAATAATCTGGTTCACTTCATTTGAGAGTTGTTCAATTGGAAAATACTGTTGAAAGACACCCACATCAAACAGGAGAACAGAACATTTGGGAGTTACCTCTTTCTGGTTCTATTTCTGGATCTCAAGGATTCTTTCATGCCACTGAACCTTCTCTAGAAGAAGATTCTATAGGGAATGGTAGTTCTCTGTCCTTGTATCCAGCATATTCAGCATATCCTATATGATCTGGTTTTCATATCCAATCCAATCCATCCTTGTCCATCACCCATTGGTAAGTCAAACCTTCATTTTACTACACTGGACACTTTTATTTGTACATCTGGTCAATCCAGTTCTGTTGACCCAGTCACCAGATACATTGATTCGATGATCCAGTTTTCAATCTGATTGCACTCTTTACATGTATATAGAGTCTTGGGTGTGCCCAGACTAAAAAAAAGTTGTGTTTCACATGGAGCATAATATCATCTACCTATCTACCATCTATCTTCCATTCATCCTGAGTTCAGTTCTTCATCATCATTGGTGGTCCAGCCATGTCTGTGATCATCTCTTCATCCTTCTCTCCTGATCTGTGAAGAATCAAGGCTGGTGCTCATCAGCCATGCCTGAAGCATAGAAGCTCTTCCTGATCATCATCCATTTCACCTCCTGTAAGTCCTGTGGTTCTCTTCCATGAAGCTCTACTCTATGAATTCCCTCTCGGACAAACCAATTGTCCCTTACATTTCTTTCTTTGTGTTGCTGACCTGCTAGTTTCCTGTACAGAGATATATAGCAGTCTAGGTCTTTCAACCTGTCTTCAATTCTTGATTTATCAAATCACCTCATCAAATTCAACCACCAGGATTCATTACTCATGATCCTAAGACCCCTTCTTCACCTCTTCCTCAACCTCCTTCTTATTCTCTTCATTGTCTTCCAGACTACTCCTCTTGTCATGCAACAGATCCTCTAGAAGGAATACCTTTTTGCACACCCACTCTTGTCCTTGAAGCATGCTTTACTCCAGATGAACTACAGCACCTTTGAAGATGTGTTGTGGACAAAATTAGAATTGTCTACAGTGATGATATCATTGGAGGATGGAACCACCAGAGAAGCAGTGTTCCAAGAACCCATGCCCCTTCCATCAAAGAAAATCCACTGTCGGCTATCTTCTCCAGGAAACAGAAGTTCACTTCCTGGAGACAGCTGACATCCTGCCTTATAAAGTTTACTCCAGATGCCCCCACATCATTGATTCCTTCAAGATCACAACTGTGGAGACTAAAAACACAAATCAGAGTATCCTCCCCTGTTCCTTCATGTACAAAGACAAGACCCTCTTCTCTGCCTACAGTGGCACCAGTTGGGCTTTCCCTTCCAAGACTTATAACTCCACTCCATCTGCATATGTACATTTCCAGGGTTTTGAGGTTTTAAGGCAAGTTTTCTTCCCTCCAATCAATAGACCAATTAATCCAAATGATCCTTATCTTCTGGAGGCCCCCATGCTAGACTTTGAGAATCCATGATGGTTGCCAACACATACTACAATGTATGGGGTTGGTACCACCCTCACCCCATCCAGAACCCTCCTGGATACACTGTTTGTCAGTGGAATGTGGAATTTGACCAAGAACACCATGACATTTGGCATAACTTACCAGAATCTAAGCCCCTAAAAAGGCTTCAGAAACTGTTAAAGAAAAATTGTCTTCCTGAAGATGATGATCTCATTTATGAGATCATGGCTGGTCGATATGAGGTCACGAAGGTTCATTCCCTTCATAGAAAATTCTTGGATAAGAAAAAGCATGGGAGAAATGCACAAAACCAAAGGCATAGATATAGGTGAGATATTTTATGAGCAATGGACAATATCTTGCATGTATATATGGATTGAATGATCAAAAGGATGGTTTTTTAATGAATGGTGATCTTAATTTCCATTGGAAATGATGCTAAAAAAATTATTCCACAGATATGGCCACTACTATTCCTGCTGTTGCTGATATCAAGATTGAAAGCACAATTATCACTTGCATTCCTATCCTAGAAGGACAGAGTAACTGCTCTATCTGGTCTGCCCGAATCTGATCCATCTTCAATACCATCAGATGTGGAGGTTTCTTTGATGGAACTCTTGCCACTACTAGCAATGTTGCTACCAGAGACATCGACTCCTGGAAGCAATCAGATCAGAAGGTCCTTGGATACTTAGCTTTTACAATCAATGATACCATCATTGATGCAGTCCTTCCTTCCTCACATCAATTCTTCACCTCTGGCTCTGGCACCACCCTAGTCACCCACTTCTGGTTCATGACCTATCAGTTATGGTCCACTCTCAGAGGATGCTTTGCCTCTCGAGGAATTGCTGGGCAATTCTACTTCCTCCATAACATCTTTCACCTCCACACCTTCTCATGACACAGAAGACATCAACCAAATGATCTCCCATTATCAGAACATGCAAAACACTGATCTGGTTCTGCCTGAATTGCTCCATGCCATGATTATGCTTGCCCAACTTCCTGATGACTTCGACTCCCTTCACTCTACTCTGATTCACACCACAGATCAGAAGGACTTTACTCTACAAAATGTCCAACAGGCTATTCTTCAAGAAATCGACATCAGATCCTTGAAAGGACATCCCCTATCCTCCCACTTAAGTGGAGACCCCTCTTCCTCAGTTCATCATACCAATGTGATTTGCAGTGGTCCTCCATGGAAAAACCACTGGAAGAACCAAAAGAAGGACAATTATCCTGACCACTCATCACAACCTTCCAGTTCAAATCCTTCAAAATGAAAGAGACCCTCAAAACAAGGAAAGAGAGACTGGTATAAACATTGCCAATCATATGAAGGGAAAAGGAAACAGCCTGTTAAGAATGAAGTCATGGCAAATGCTACCATTGAAGAAGAAGAACATTCTTTTTCTTCTGAAACAGCTGAAGCTGGATGGGATCATTCTGTCAGCACTGATATGTTTGATGGTATGGCTGGACCTTCAAATTTATTTTGAAACCATCAATGCTCTTCCTCACTCTAGAGAGAAATCAATGAGACCCTCAAGAGCGAAGAAGTTGATGAAGAAGAAAGCTAAGACATTTGTTCTTGGTGGTTTACCATCTGACTCTTTTCTGCCTGGTGCTATCATCAGAGACCTTCCTGTCTCAGAAAAGAAGACCTCTTATACGAATGAGATGGAACTCATAACCTTTGCTACCTTTTCTATCATGCAACAGCCTGCTGATTTGAAAGAGACTTGTATAAATCGTAGCCACGAAGGTGTTGTTCCTTATAAATCTAAACCATTTGGTCTGTATAATGTCAGAATTCCCCTGAGCTCCTTTGAATGTTCTCATTGGATGATTGACACTGGTTACACTGATCATATCACCCCTTACCTGGATGACTTTGCACATCTTGGTAAAGGCATCAAACAAGCCTCTGTGGCTAATGGATCAACTGTTAACATGCATGGACCTGTAAAAGTTATAATCCATCCTGCTGGTCTTGATCCTATGGTACTGGAACATGTTTGGTATGCACCTAAAGCAGCACATTACCTCCTTTCTGTGCCCACTCTGACCTCTCAAGCTTTCAGATGTGAGATCTCAAATGGCAAAACCTGCATCTGGGATGATCAAGGACTTCTGGTCATCCAGGCCTCTGCCTCATGTCCAGATAACAATCTTTATTGGTTCCAGTCAAATTTGATTAAACCTGGAATGATTGCCTTGATGGCAACTAATGATTTATATCATCTTTGGCACCATTGCTTTGGACATTGCTCCAAGAATGCAATGAGACACTTAGACACTCAGACTTCTGGCTGCCCTTCCATATCCCTTCCACCTGACACTCCACCTTGCAAAGGCTGCGCTTTAGACAAAATGTCAGATTGCCCCTTCAGTCCTTCAATCAAGAGAGCTGGTTGCCCCCTTGCCCTACTGCACACCAATTTGATGGGACCTTTTCCTGTTGAATCACACTTTTGTTTTCGCTATGTCCTCACTCTGATTGATGACTTCTCTGCCTTCACCCTCCTTCACTTCCTTCATGAGAAATCTAGTACTTCATCTGTGCTTCAATGCCAGATTGCTTGGCTTGAGAATCAGTCTGATTCTCATGTCACCTATGTACACTCAGATCGTGGTGGGTGATACTTAGGATAGGACATTCAATCATTCTTCTCATCTCAATGCATCACTCATCAGACCTCTTCCCCTCACACACCACAACAGAATGGATGTGCTGAGAGATTTAATTGTACCATCATGGAGAAAGCAGAAGCTATGTGTCATCAGGCTAGTCTATCTAGATTCTTCTGGAAAGAAGCTCTAGAGATCTCTCTTCATATCTACAACAGTCAGCCTCTGAAAAACATCAGTGGAAAACACCCATTGAACTCTTCAATGAAGACAAACCAGATGTGTCCTACTTTCACATCTTTGGTTGCAAGGCTTATGTGTTCATTTTCCCTGAACAACATCAGGACAAACTCTCAGTGAAAGCTGAAGAAATGATCTTTATTAGATATGAGATAAACAAAAAGGGTTGAAGATTCTGGTTTGCTCAACATCATTGAATCTTCATCTCCACTCATGTCACTTTTGATGAATCAAGTTTCCTATCTGTTCCCAAAAAGATAGAAGACAAACTGCCCTCGATATCTGAAGACACTGCACCCGATCTTCATGATAACAACCAAGATGAAAGGAATCTGGACCCTCCTTGTCATGTCATAATCAACATTCCTGATCTTCGACCACCTACTCATCCAAGATCAAGATCACCTTCCTCTCATTCAAACACATCATCATTACCTTCATCATCTTCATCATCTTCTGATTCCAATTCTCATATGCCACCACCCAAGCGAGACCTAACACATACTAGACAGAAAGAATCTATCAAGGACAGTCATAGACAGTCCAAACTTCCTTCTCAATCAGAACCACCTTCTGAATTCCATGCTCACCCACCTACAGGAACTAGAGCTACTTTCAGACCTCCAATTCCAAAGATATGTTCTACTCAACTTGCTCAATCTAGGATTCTTCCTGATAATATCTATGGAAATCAATGTCCTGTTGAAATTGAGAGAGATATTCATTCTGGAGTTGTGCCCCTTCAATAGGAGACTCCTCAACAAGAATTGGCTACACAACCAAGACCCACAAATGAAGAAGAAGACATGGGAACTATGTATGGCAATCAATGGATGAGAATCCACCTGTCTGCCATTATAAGCAAGAATAATTCCAGACAGTATAAAGATATACTCAAGCTTCCTAGAGATAAAAAAAAATGCCTTATGAAAGCTGCTATGAATGAAGAGTACCAATTCCTCATGCAATGCAAAATTTCAGGTTTGGTTGACCTACCCAAATGTTGTCAATCCATCAAAGGAAGATGGATATATGCAGTAAAAAGAAATGGTACTCAAGTCTTCAGTATTGACTATGAAGAAACCTTCACCTGTTACCAGGTTTGAGACAGTTCATCTACTCCTAGCTCTTGCAGCTTTGGAAGACTGGAAGATTGAATCTCTCGATGTCAAGACAGCATTCCTGTATGGCAAACTAGATAAAGAACTTTATATGGTTCAACCTGAAGGTTTCATTCAATCGGGCCAGGAGAAGAACATTTGTCATCTTTGAAGCGCCATTTATGGCCTCAAACAGGCTGCACTCCAATGGAACAAGGAGTTGCACAAAAGCCTTCTAGAATTTGGCTTCAAATGCTGTATTTCTGATCCTGGAGTTTATATCAAACTCATTGGTGAACATTTGATTGTTCTAGTTTTCTATGTTGATGATGCTCTTTTTATGAGTAGTAATAGAACCCTCACTCTTCAACACAAGAAACAGTTTATGGAACAATGGGAATATAGAGATCTTGGTCCTGCCAAAGAATATCTCAGAATGAGGATCACCAGGGATTGTTTTGAATGAACTCTGAGACTTAATCAATGCTCCTATCCTTCCAAAGTAGTTGAGCACTTTGGTGAAGCAAATTGCAAACCATTTTCAACTCCTCTACCCTCTGAATATAATCCCAAGTCAAATGAAGGTCAATTGAACTCAGATCTTTGAAGTTTCTACCAATCAGTCATTGGATCATTGCTCTATATCATACTCAGAACATGACCAGACCTAGTTTATTCAGTAATCAAGATGTCACAGTTCTCTGCAAATCCCTCAGAGGAACACTTGCAGAAGGTGCTCTATATAGTGCACCATTCATCCCATACTCAGGACTTGTGCCTGACCTATACTGTAAATGGCCCAAATGATGGTTTTGTGGCTTACTCTGACACTGATTGGGCTGGAAACATCGAGACCTCATGGTCCACTACTGGTTATTCCATATTCCTTGCAAATGGAATAGTCTCATGGCTTTCCAGGCAACAATGAAGAGTTTGACTTTCATCCACTGAAGCAGAATACTGTGGAATGACAGAATGTACAAAACAACTCCAATGGATTTGCAATCTATTTGAGGAGGTATCTTATCCTCTCTCTACCATTCCTCTATGCATTGACAATCAAGGTGCCATATTCCTTGCTTCAAACCCTGCTCAAGAAGGACATACTAAACATGTCTAAATCCCTGAACATTATATTTGGGAGGCTGTTGAATTTGGTGAAGTAGAACTGTTCTATGTTTCTTCTAATTCACAGTTAGCAGATATCTTTACCAAGAATCTTGGAAACATTGCATTTGAGCATGGACAAAAGTGTTTGACCCTTTCTTCATTCTGATAATGACCAATATTTCTACTGAAGAGGAGTGTTGAAACTTGGTATTCACTTTCTTCTCTTTTATTACATAATCAAGGTTCTAGATTATGATCACATGATCATCGGTCATTTTTACTCTTATATTGTTTCATCATTTACTACAGAAATGAGATACTTATGCTGTTGGCTAGTATCTATATCCTACCAATAATTTCAGTCCTCCAGTCATGTTTCATGACTCATATCTATCCATATATAATAGAGATCTATACAGAGACAAACAGTCCTATAAAGTACTTAAGGAGAGCTCCATTATGGTTGCTCTCCAGTTAAAATCTTATTCAACTCAGACAGACAAGTTGTGTCCCCTCCTTCTCTGTCTTACTTCAAAACCCTTTACCTTGCTATACTCCATTTACTGTTGGAGAGTTCTTCCACCAAGGTCCATAACCTTTCCTCTCCCTATTAGTTCCTTGACTGGTAGGACTGTCTGCTACCTTGAAGGATGAGACAAAGGGATCTTTACATCTCTTCACATGGATCAATGCTGCTACTGACTGAAGCTTGGGACAAGGTGAAAGCTTCAATCATTATAAATTGTTGGAATCATACCCAAATTCAACCAGACAACAAAGCTGATGCTTCATTGACTTATGTTGCCATTCCTAGCAATCCTATTGCAAGCCCTCCTTCAGAGGCCACAAACCCATTGCAAAACCCTATTGCATGGATCTGCATTTGAGAATTTGCAATGTCAGATGAAATCTGTCTGCCCAAAGTTAAGAAACAGCTTCAGAATATCTTTTCCAGGGCTTATTCCACACACAACTGAAACCCTGTGCTAAAGGTTGTTATGGATGCTGAAAATGATGTGAAGAAAGCATTATCAGATCTCAACAAACTTACAATGCCTATCTTTGGCCATTGAATCAGCCAAATCTCCCCTGACCAAGTCTTCCATCCTTTGGCTCAAGTTGCAGAACTTTCAGACTTATCAAACATCCCACAGCTTGTTGAGGCTGAGAAACTACTCTTGAAGGCTGTTGTGAGTCTTAAACAGCACAAACCAGCCACTCACACTTGAACAAATGTCGAATCCAGCTGATAAGCATGAAATTGATGGAAGTGCCTACAACTCTGTTGGTGAAGATCCAAAAATAGTCACCCAGGTGAAATATGAGCTGGCAGATAAGTGGGGTGAGGTAGTGGAAGTTGAAGTTGATGATGATGATGATGAACCAGAGATGAAGTTGAATGAGGTCATCTTTGTGTGTGAGCAGATGGAGCAAATTTCCATCAGGTATGGGACAGGTGAGACATCTCTTGACCTTTCTCATTGCATTTGAAAGCTCCGGATTGAGTTGCACTGTATGGAGATGGCAGGGTTGACACAGTCAACAATGGTTCAGTACCTTCAGTCAAAGGCCATGTCATAGTCATTACATGTCACACTATCAACAATTGCATAACAGCTACAGTAACTCCAAAAACCATTGCAATGTTTGCTACATTTAGAGTGTATGTGGTGTACTGGCTATAATCATGGGAATCTCGCTTATCGATGGTGTGACCAAATATATATTTTTCTGGATAGTAAAGGTAGAATATATAATACAGTGGCTCAAAAAAGTGTCCCAATGTTGGTGCATTTTGAAGAGATTGGTTAATTGCCAGTGAAAAAAACAAACAAGGACAAACACGTGCAGCAGCAAAGGTAGTACTTGCTCTCAACTTCCTGACCCCACTTGGATCATATCATTTGGTTCTCATGCCACTGAGTTACAGCCATTTTAAAACAACATGTCATTGGGACACTTATTTAAGCATCATTCCAATTTTATACTTTTGGTATAGTGTATCTTTATTTGGCTTTAATCACTGCCTCTAGCCTTTGTGGCATACTCTCTATCAATATTTGACCTTCTCAGCCTCAATTGTACCCCACTCCATTGCAATCCTCTCCCAAAATTCCCATACTTCCCTAGCTTGTCTTGAATAGTTGTTGAACTTTTGTTTCAGAATTTGCCAGACATGTTCAATATGGCTAATGTCTGGAGATTGTGGGGGCCAATACAGAAGCTTGATTCCATGATATTCAAGACATTCCTGAGCTCTTTTGGAGGAGTGCTTGGGGTCATTATCCTCTTTCATGCTATGAAGCAGATTACCCTTCAAAATGGAGACATACTGCTCAGCATTCATCTTGCCCTCTACCCCTGCCAAGATGCAAATACCATTCCAGCCCATACATTCCAAAACCATCAAGTAATCTCCTCCAAACTGTATCATTTTCTATATCTTCTTGTCTTGTAAAGGCTTACCTGTCATTTTATATATATACTTTCTTTCATCTGATTTAATCCTGTTAAGCTTGGTTCCATCTGATCAAATAACCCTATTCTGGTCCTCTATAGTCCAGTTTTGATACTTAAGAGCAAAGGCTAGCCTTTGTTTTCTATATTTGACAGATAGAAAAGGCATTTTCTTCTTGACCACAGCCTTCAAGGAAGCAGGCTTGAGGACATTGTAAACAGTTTGGGATGAAATAGTAGAGGATAGGGCAGAATTGATGAGATGGGTTGCTTGAACAGCATTTTTCACTTTCTCAGTGGTAATACTAGAAACAATCCTTCTCTTATCAGTAGACAAAACCTTGGAAGAACACCCTAGCCAGATGTTTTCCTTCTCTAGAAGGTATTATTTGATGACTCTGGCCACAGTAGACTTTCACAACACAGTTTGAAAAGAGATCTGATGAATAGAAAGACTAGATTCAGTGAGGAAGAGAATATTAGCTTTAATAGAGATAGAAATGGAGTTCATGATGATACTGATTAACTGAGTGGGATGAGTATTATTTATATACCTTAGAATTACGTAACTTGCATAATAATTCATGGTCAAGGCATAGCATCCATCAGAAGCTGTCATATTCTTATGTTATTTACCAGATAATGAATCACAGTATGATGCTCAAATAAGTGTCCCAATGACATGTCATTTTAAAATGGCTGTAACTCAATGGAATGACAACCAAATCACATGATCCAAGTGGGGTTAGAAAGCCCAGAGAAAGTACCACCTTTTCTGCTGCAGTGTTTGGCCTTGTTTGGTTTTCTCCACTGGCAATTAACCAATCAGTTCAAAATGCACCAACATTGGGACACTTTTTTGAGCCACTGTAAGTTCGTGACATATGATTGAGCTGTGGAGAAGGTAAGATCACAATTGGCATAGACAGAGAAGTTTGGGTGATAGCCCTTATTGGCAAAGAAGGGAGATACTCCAGTTGTTGCACTCAGAGCATTGTTATATGCAAATTTGGTGAGTGGGAGGAGTTCCAACCAATTGTACTGTTGGTAGTTGCAGTAACCCTGAAGGTATTGCTTGAGTGTCTGGTTTGAACACTCTGTTTGACCATCTCCTTCTGAATGATATTGTTAAACTAATTCTGGGGGAGGGTGAGTACAACTCTGGAGGAACTCCAAAGGGGCCAGAGTTGTGAGGGTGTGAATGAGACTTGGCTTCACCATATGTGGTGCACCCTTACTCGAGTTTGGTAGTCTTGAATTTACAGAGATGAAGACAGAGAACTGAGGTTGGAGGTTGGAGTCAGTCTTTGAGACATGAGAGGAATTCAGAGGGAAGTTAAATCGATATTTGAACTGAAGTATGTACAGTGGTGGAGGTACAGTATATATGTATACTACAGAGTAGCACCAGATTTGTAACAGAGTTGTAATCTATGAGTAAGAGACAGAGGTCAGGAACCTATGAACTGGAGCTGCATACTGGTGAACTATGAACTGGCGCTGTGCAAGCAGAGCATGGCAGGAGAACAAAGGCAAGACTATACATATAGAGAACAATAGAAAGATACATAAGAGAAATGTAAACAGATAAGGTCCGATAGTAGTACAAAGGGTAATCGAGGAGAAATGAACTGGAGTTGTTACAGAGATGATGACCAGAGGTGCAGAGTTGGACTTGTATGATTTTTGGGATATGAGAGATATCTGGAGGTGAAGTGGAGTTGCATGTTGAGAGGTTTAACTAGTGATTGAAAGAAGTGGAATATGCACTCAGAGCCCTGATCAAAGGTGACATGTGAGGGGACTCCATGCTTACTGAACACATTAATCAGGAACAATTTGGCTAGGTTGAAGGAAGTGATGGTGTTGTGGGTAGGGATGAAGACGGTTTTCTTGGACAGCCTATCTATGATGACTAGGATGGCTTTGAATCTGTCAAAGCAAGAGAGTTGCTCAATGAAATCCATGGAGATGGAGTTCCATGGCTTCTCTGAAACCAGAAGCTATTTTAGGAGACTGTAGGGGTGGTGTCTCAGGACCTTTGCACAGGCACAAGTGGTACAGGAGCAGACATAGTTGTTCACAAATGTCCTGATTCCAGGTCATGTGAATTCATGTCAGATAAGCTCTAGTGTCTGGTTTTGTCCGAAGTGGCCTGCAGTGGGATGATCATGGAAATATCAGAGGACTCAGAGATGGAGGTCATTGGCTTTGAGGACATAGATGCAATTATCACAGAGGAGGAATCCATCATTGAATACAGTCCATTGTTTGTCATCAATGGAATTGGAGGAAAGGAGGGGAGCTGAGACTGGATTGTTGGAGAGGGAGGACAGGATCTTGGAATGGAGTTGCTTGATGTCAACCAGGAGAGATGCTCAGAGTATTGGAGCAGTGAGGTAAGAAGCTCGGAGGGACGTAGCAAGCTGCTCAGGAGTAAAAATGGGTCAATGATTGTTGGGATTGATGCAAGCATAGTCCTTATTCCCCTCTTTCAGGTAGATGTTCCAATGTCTAGTTAGCACATTGGGCTTGGCTCCGAGCTTACCAGGATGGTATTGGATCACGAGGTTGAACTGACAGTGACACTTGGACCAGCATGCTTGTTGGTGGGTGAGGAGTTTGGTGGAGGAAAAATATTCTAGATTTTTGTGGTCTGTGACAATGTCAATCGGAGTTGTGGAGCTTTCAAGGTAGTGCTGCTAATTCTGGAATGCCTCATAAATCACCAACAACTCCTTGTCATGAGTGTCATAGTTGAGTTCTGCTCTAGTGAGCATCTGAGAATAGAATGCTACTGGGTGAATGAATATTGTCAGAGCAGCAAATGGAGATGATGCCAGCAATGGCATAGTCAGAGGTGTCAGTTTCAATGGTAATCAGAGCATCCAGAGTCCAGTGGACCAGGACCAGAGCTGAAGTGAAAGCATTCTTGAGGCAGTTGAAAGATTTGCAACAGCTGTCAGAGAAGTTCCAAGGAACTCCTTTTTGAGTGAGATGAGTGAGAGGGACCACAATGTTGGAGTAGTTGTGAATGAACCTGCGATATAGTCTTCTGGGGTTTCAGCCAATTCAGAATAGTTTTTATCTTGTTGGGGGCCATTGAGAGCCCAGTGGGAGAGAGGATGTATCCGAGGTATTCGATTGACTCTGAGTGCCATTTGCATTGCTCCAGTTGATGTTGTTGAGATAGACCACCACACAAACATCCAGCATATCAGCAAAGATTGAGTTGATGAAACACTGAAAAGCAGCTGAAGCATTGGTAAGACTGAAGGGCATGACCAGCCATTCATATGACCTGTAGTGCATGTGGAATGTGGTCTTCCACTCATCTCCTTTGGCAATGTGGACCAGGTGATACATGTGCCAGAGGTTGAGCTTGGTGTAGATTTTCACTCTGCTAGGGGCTTCAAGGAGGTCAGAGGTGCAGGGAAGTAGGTAATGGTCTTTTTTGATGATCTTGTTGAGACCTCAGAAGTTAACACACAAGCAGAGGGATCCATCCTTCTTGTGGACAAAGAGTATGGGGGCTGCATGAGTGAAAGAGAAATGTCATATGAATCTGATACAGAGGTGTTCATCCAGGAAGTCCTTGAGGTACTCCTGTTTGGTCGGAGAGAGGGAGTAGAGACATCCAATCAGAGGCTCAGCACCTTTCTCTATGTTGATCTTGAAATCAAAAGATCAATGAGAAGCAAGTGTGTCTGCCTTCTTTTTACTGAAGATGTCAGCAAGATCATGGTACTTCAGGGAAACACCAGAGAGGTCCAGAGAAGGTTTTGGATTGTTGAAAATGGAGGCAGATCAAGCCAAAGCATTATCAGAGAGGACTCAGAGGGAGAGAGCAAAGGGAACAGAACCTTTCATCTTGCAGGTGCTGTGATAGACAACCACATTGATGAAGGAAATGGATGGGCAAATGAGGCCAGGGGCTCGGGGCAAAGCAGGCAGTGTTGTCTGGGAAAGGGAAGGTTTGGAGGTCAGAGTAGGGGGTATGGGTTCAGAGGAAGACATGGAGGATAATGTCAGGGGTGGCATTCCCTCTGCAGAAGTCCAGAATGGGATACTGCCCAGTACCCAATCAATCAATGGATTGTAGTGGGTGAGCCAGCTTTGACCTAAAACAATCATGCATGAGAAATCCAACAAGGTTACATAAAATGTATCAGAGGTAGTTTCACCTGAGGAGAATGTAATCAGAAGGTTCAAACAGTCAGAGAGAAATTGGAGAAATGAAGTACTTAGGTATTTTATGTTTTTCTACAAAATTGGAGTTGATAAAACAATAAGTAGAACCAGAGTCAAAAAGCACAGGGACAGAGAACAAATTGAATGGAGAAATAGATACTATCAGATGAATGGAATTAGAATCAGAGAGATCAGCCACATTGAGGTGGAGTTGCTATAGGACATGGTCAGGATTAACATGACTCCCAGCCTGTGTAGTTCCATGGGAGTCACACTCTATTTTTTCACCTCTGGAGAAGCAGAAGCCTTGGGTGGAGCTGCCAGAGTGGCGGAGGTGGCTCAAGCCTTTGATTTTCTAGAGGTTGACCATGGACAATCCTTGGTGGAGTGCCCTTCCTGTCTGCAGAACAAACAGAGGTTGAGATGAAGCCAGCACTGGTATTCTTCTGAAAGCAGCTTGCTGTCCTTGCCAAGCTTTGATGAGATGAAATCAGAGGTACTACCATTTCCCTTGGCAGACTTAGCAGCTCTGGAAGAGCTGGAGGTGGATGAGAAGAAGGAATTCTTAGACCTATGTATTGTCCTTGGGTTTGTTGTTGCTGGAGGTAGATGTGGAGGTGTGCACGGAGGGTGTCGATTGTTTGGAGGAGGCCTCTGCAGAGTTCAACAGAGCAGCCTTGGAAGCTTTGAACAACTTGTCCTTTCACTCCCAATAGCAATGGTTGATCTGTTGGGCCATGGTGCAGAGGTCATACAGATTGTCAGGCTTGCCTTGATGAGAGATTTTGTCCTTGATCTGATTCAGAAGTCTGTTGTAGAAGTTTTGGTGGAGGGCCCTGTGGCCCTAATCTTGAACTTGGCTTGCCAGGCAATTCCATTCGACTATGTAGTGTGTAATGCACTGGGAATCCTTCATTTGTAAATGCTCAAGTTGTGCCTCTGCATTGGCAACAGGGTTGTGAGGTCTGAAGTTGGACTGCAGCTCATAAAGGAATGACTGCCAATCATCCATCCAACAGGGTTGGAGGTGTGCAGGTTCACCTCCAAGTAGGTCTGGTTTGAAATAGTCCAATGCTACTCCCTTAAAGTAGGATTGAGAAAATGTCACCTTAATCCTGTCCTTTTGGAAGGACTTCAGGTTGGCTTGGAAGTTCAGCTCACATTGAACTATGAAAGGTTGGAGCTTCTTGAGATTCATTCCATTAAATGTATCTGGCTCTCAGACATTGATTTTCAAGGACTTGGAGTTATCCTTGCAGTGCATCACAGCCCTGGTCATATCCCTAATTTCTTCTGCTAGTTGCATGAAGGATTTGAAGGCCAGTGGAACCACATTGGGATCTTTGTAGAGATTGTGGTTGATATCTGTGAGTTTGGAGGAATGGGTGGAATTGTTGTTGGAGCTAGGGGAATCATCATTACCATTTTCCAGATCAGGAGGATTGGGACCTTCAGGGCCTCTGGCCTCTAGGGGTTGAGATCCTTGAGGGGTCTGGATGGCTTTGGAGTTGTCGTATAGCTCCTTGAAACAATTGTTATCTGTGGAGGTGTCTGGGGGAAGTGCAGTGAGGATGGAGTGTCATCTGAAGATTTGTAATATGGAGGGGATGGGGTTATGAGTAGTAAAACCAATGAACTGTCCAGGGATATTGCAAGAGCTTCCAAAGGTGCCCTCTAAGGACATGGATGAGTTGTTCTGGTATGAGACATGGGAATGATGGATAGTGAGGAAGATTGAGTTTGAATATACTGTCAAGTCCAGATCCTCTGAACTCAAGTCCAGCGGAGGTCTGAAGGGAAAAGGTGGAAAAGAAAAAGGGCAGAGGTGGACCAGAGGTCCGATGGCAGTAGGAGAATGGAGGTGTGGAGGTACAAGGGCATTGGCACAGGATGTATGTGTCATGCCCTTGCTCAAGTCCAGCCCTCAGGAAAGAAGGGCAGAGATAGGGAGAGAGATAGAGCAGAGGAGAGACTTATAATAGAGAAGACTTGAGGGAAGGAAACTTAGTTGATATTCAAATGGAGGGATAGATGTGGAGTGTCTTGGGTTTATATACAAGGAGATCAGACTGGAGAATGTAAGTATTGTAAGGAATAAGTACAGGAATGATCGGAGAATGTGGGGGACCAATGGGCAGTGTTTATAGAGCATATGAATGAGGAATGAAATGGAGAGTGAGCATATGGTTGAGCATAGGAATAAAGAATGTAGGAGGATGTAACTTATGTCAAGATCTGGACCAATGAGAGGACGTCTGACAGGAATATAATGTCCGATGTTGGATGTCCAATTCAGTCCTTGAGTGATGTTGGTCAGGTCTGATTGGAGAAGACCAGAGATGATAGAGATGGAATCAGAGTTGTATGCAGAGGAGTAGGAAGGTGTGTTCAGGATGGATATGACATATATATAGTACAGGTCATGTGTGGTCATGTTTGTATTCTGTCATCCATGTAGGATAACATAACTAAGGCAAATCATAGAATGTTATAAAATGTCACAGAAACATAAGTTAGCACATTAGTTAGCAAATTGGTATTATCAGCTGCATTAGTTAGCAGCATTAGTATAATCAGTCAGCAGCATTTATGATGCATTAGTCAGCATGCCATGTGATCTGTGACTGTGACTGTGACTATGACATTAAGTCACATGACTCTCTTTGTACATGAAAAGTCATGGAAAGATGGTGAAAAATGAGGGTAAAAAGATGTATTATGTTATAAGCCATGACAAGGTCATCTCATCTCATAACAAGCGAAAGAAAGAGTGAGGAGATAGAGTGAGGAGTGGGAGGATAGATAAGAAGGTAATGAGAGAGTGAAAAGGAAAAGGAAGAGGTAATGGAAAAATAATGGTGAGAAGAAGAGGGTGATGGAAAAGTAAGGGAGGGAATAAGAGGGTAATAAAAAGGTGAAGGAGAGAAGGAGGAAGGAATAAAGGAGTGGAGAGGAGAAAAAGAAAGTAATGAAGAAGTGGAAAGGAGGGAATGGGGATGATGGAAAAGTAGATGAGCAGGTGAAGTAAATGATGGGAAAGTGAAGAAGAGGAAGAGAGTGATGGAAAGTGGCAGAAAGGAGAAGGAAGTGATGGGAAAGTAGAAGAAAGGAAGAGGGAGTGATGAAAAAGTGAGGGGAAGGAAGTGATGAAAGAGTGCAAGGAAGGAAGAGGGAGTGATGAAAGAGTGGCAAAAAAAGAGAGAGGGTGATAGAGAAGTAGAAAAGAGGTAGAGGAACAATAGGAAAGTGAAGAGGATGAGAAGGAAATGATGGAAAAGTGAAAGGAAGTGAAAGGAAGTGAAAGGAAGTGATGGAGGAGTTGGGAAATAGAGAAGAAAATAATGGACAGAAGGGGAATTTAGTGATAAGAAAGTGGAAAAAAGGAGGACAGAGTAATGGGAAAGGGAGAAAAAGAAGAATAGGGTGGTGGTCAAGTAAGAGAAAGGGTTTAAGGGTGATGGGTGAGTGAAAAGAAGGAGGATAGGAAAGTGAGGGAGTGAAAGGCAGAAAGAGGGGATGGTGAGGGAGTGGAGAAAAGGACAAGTGAGTGATTGGGGCAGAAATGATGGAGGCATGGATGGAGGGCAGAAGGAGAGGCAAAGAATAATGGAAAAGTGGAAAAAAGGGTGAAAGAATAATGAGAATGTGGAAGAATGTGGAAGAATGTGATAAAAAAGGAGGGAATGAGGGAGATGTGGGAAAGAGAGTGAAAGTAGATGGCAGAATGATAGGGGAGTGGGGACAGAGTGGTTAATAAAGAAGTAAAGAGAAGAAAAAGGAAAGAATGGAAATTTCAGAAAACAAGAAAAGAGTGATGAAGAAGTTGGGGACAGATAATGGAGGTAATGTTACATTTCTAGATAGCTTGCTTGAAGCTATATGTAGGTTTTATTCTTTATTTTCACTAACCAGTTATTAGTCTAGTACTATATTGTTTGTAGTTACAGTTTTTTATTTCTATAGTAGAAATATACATATTGTGTATTTGAACTGTTTGAATTTTTCTAATAATCATGCAAGCTAGATTATGATTTGATGGAATAGTTTGAGATTGTCTGAAGATATCTAGAACAGACTGGACAGAGCTAGCCAGTTGGAAACCTTGCTGAAAAAGCTGGAGAAGTTGTCAAGTCATCATAGTTTGGCCTAGTGCTGGCCAGCTGAAAGTTTATTTGCTGGTGAATGGACAGACTAACAGATGAACCAACAGCAGTAAGATTGTGTGAATCATTCTGTTCCTGGTAGAATACAATCCATGGTATTAATTAGTAGATATTGTGTTTGATTAGCAATTCCCTTTCTACCAAATATTCACCATAGTATTTCATATTTTCATATTTAGCTAAACCAATCATTGCATTTATTTCATTTTCCTAAGATTACAACGTATGGTTTGACGAAAAATCTGTCTGTTTATAATGCCTTGAATAGTTTTGTAAATATGGACAGCATTTTCAGCCTTTCTATTTTCTACAAGGCAAATGAAATAATGCATATTAGAAAAGGTACTGACAAAAGGACAGCATACTATACATAAAGCACTTGAGGCTAATAGATCAAACATTTTGAAAATCAACCATGCAATCCAGACCTTCATTTCTATGACTTTCATGCATCACACATGACCATTGTTATATGACTGCCTCAGATAGAGGACAGATGTAGCCTCTAAAGAGGATCTAAGGTAGTGTTCATGTGAAACCGACCAATGTCACATGCAGAACCATGACTTTTGCATGACAACATAGAATTTGCATATCTATTCAACAAGTAGGAGTAATATGAATGTGTTTTAGCCAAAGCCTGTCATAGATGGTCAAGCAATTTTTGGCTAAAGTTAAAGTTAAAGCTGGGGTCCTTGAGGATAGCTATGTTTTATTCTTTTGGTTGATGCAGCCATGAAAGTTGGATGGCACACAGTCAAAGTCTGATCAAAATTTAGCTCATGCTGAGAGTATGCAGCTGATTTCCATTGTGAAAGCATGGGTAGTTGGAAATGCCATTATCATGCACTGGTTCACTGCACTGCCACAGCATGAGAAGCTAAGTGGCTCAAGCCTGAGCTCCAAGTTCTTGATGGAGTCACTGAAGAAAAGAGAACATCAAGAACATACTGGTGCATTGTGCTTTCAACACTCTGGCTTTGCAGACATTTATCAAATTCTAGGAACAATCTTTTAGTCTTTCCTTCACATCTGAATCCAATGAAATTGCACTCATTCTGAGTCCAGCACATTCTTTAAAGGCCAACTGGGCAGTCTTCAACTGCAGTGAGACCATTTAGAGTTTTTTTGGCTATCATCCTGGATCAGTGAACTTGTCAGATGCCAAGGAACTCACTGCCTTGTTCATTCATGACTCAACTCAGATGTACCAGCCTCATGCATGAATTCACCTCATCCGTGTCATATTTCACTCACTTGCTCAAGTCCTCATGTCCTAGTACCACATTCCATCAATTCCAAGCCCTTGAAGCCACTGCAATGGTATCCAGTCACTTGCAAAGAACTATTTAATGATGAAGATGACCTGATTGCTATTCGGGGCATGTGGTGGCATGAAAACTTGCTGGAACCATTTAGGAGATCTGGCATCTTTGAAGACATGGAAGAGCCTAAGGGAATATGAGAGGCAGGTGTTGAGGATCTTGGTGAGATTTCTGATCAGTTCTGAAACACTTGGAGCTCACACCTGTATGTATTACTGCAGAACACCCATGCTATCAGTGTGAAATTTTCAATCCAAATATGGATGAGACTGACAATGAGGTGAACCTTGTGAGCAATATTGATGACATTGGAATGATGGGAAATGACTATGACATGGCAGACTCAAATTGGGGTTCACGTTCTGGTGAATCACAGTGTCCTCCAACTATCAGTGCTGTGAAAGATGCATTAATATATCTTCATAACCTTCTCAAACCCCAGCGACATGATAAATCAGGCTATCTTGATCCTGAATTCATGCCAACCATCCATACATACCTCTGTGCAATAAAGGACTTGCTGGTTTTCTATACTGATGTTGATGATAAACTGAATCTGGTTGTGGGGCAATGGACAAAGGCAGTGCTATGTGTGGCAAAATGTCATGACAAGGGATTATTCTTTGTATGCTCACTTTATTGATGGACAAGGTGATACATCAATAACTGCTTGAATCTTCCACTTTCCAAGCCCAGTCAAAATGTCTCATGCATAATGAATGAGGAGCTGGCAGCTGACATCCAGCAACATTTACAGAGCCTTAGAAAATCTATCCATGCCATGAACATTGTCCACTATCTCAGGGATCCTTCAGTTCAGAGTCAACATGGCTTGCAAAAAGGTATATCTCTGATGACTGCGCAATGGTGGCTGGAGAAGCTGGGATATTGATGGAAAAAGGAGAAGAGTGGCTGATATATCAATGGTCATGAATGTAATGATGTGGTCAGCTACCAGCAAAACACATTCTTACCTTGGACAAGTCTCAAGCCTTGCATGCGAACATGGAAATTAGATGACCCTACCTACAATGATTCTCCACCCCTCCCTCCATCTTCACATCATGTCATCACTTGGTTCCATGATGAATCAACTTTTTATGCAAATGATTGCTGTAAGCTTTGGTGGGAACACAATGATGAGGATACAGTCCCACAGCACAAGGAAGAGGGCACCTCACTTATGGTTTCAGATTTCATGTCTGCTGACTATGGCTTTCTTCAGTCCCCAGATGGAAAAGAAAATGCTTGGGTTTTATTCAAAGCAGGTAAATTTTGTGATGGATATTTTTCAAGTGATGCAATTATAAAACAAGCCACACACACTATGGACATTCTTGAGAAATATTATCTGAATGAAGACCATGAGTTTATTTTCAATAATGCAACTATTCACATGAAACATGCAAATGATGTGCTATCAGCATGACACATGCCAAAGGATCCCTCCTCTGATTGGGGGATCGATATTCCAATGACTGATACAGACAGCAAGGCTATTTTCAGTGAGAATGGAAAATCACACAAAGTTAGAATTCAAATGGCCCCAGGACAGCTACCCAATGGCAAGCCTCAGCAATTTTACTTCCCCACAGGCCATCCACAAGCTGGCTGGTTTAATGGGATGAATTAAATTCTTTGAGAATGAGGATTTGACACTAAGAGACTCAAGGCAGCATGCAAGGGTTTCAAGTGCAAGATGGATCAGAAAGACTGTTGCTGCCAGTACATATTGTTCAATCAGCCTGACTTCTCACTGGTTGAGTCCCTCCTAGAAGTCCAATGCTGTCAATGTGGATTTAGGGTGATTTTCCTTCCAAAATTCCATTGTGAACTGAATTTTATCGAGATGTGTTGGGAAGATGCAAAATGAATATACCAACTAAATCCACCATCAACAAAGGAGGCTGATCTTGAGCAGAATGCAGTTTCCGCTCTCACTGCCATTCCACTGACTTCCATGCACTGGTAGGGCTCCTTAATATCTCTCAACACCATTCTAACACTTTCCATGTCGTATACAGCTTTGCTACTTGATATTGTAACTTTACTGATGCTTATAGACACAGTCTTAATGGTGCTCAGGCAGCATGGGCTGCAAAGAAGTACCATGGTCATTATGTCATGCCTGATACACTCATGGCTGAGTTAGAACACTTTAAAATAAACCATTAATTTGTCATGTACATAGAACTATTCATTGTAGATACTACTACTTTTACAGAATAATGACTCTTAATTCTGCCAACACTTGAAGCTGGTTTCCAGACTCTGCTAGCTCTCAGCATTACTTGGCCCACCTGTACAACCTCAATGTCACAGAGGGTCACACCATGTGATGTTGGTTGGTTTCACATGAAAATATTAAGGACAAGGAGAGTGGGGCAAGCTACTCTATGAGAATGAGGTATAAGGGTTCAAAGTGAACAAGGCCTTCTCCTTCCTCTGTCTCAATGATTGAATGTCAAAGAGGACTGACTACCCAACAATCAATCATTGGTGGATGGCAAGAGGTTCACTTGAACAGTGTAGCCTCAAGAGCACCATGAAGTTCCAGAGAGCTAGGGGATTCCCAGTGAGAGACAAGAAACAAGGATGAGGCTAAGATTCAGTGTACTGAGGTATATAAAGGGAAAGTTTAGCTTGAGAAATATAGGTACAGAAGAGCAAAGGTTATATAGGCACACAATGAGTTCAGGGTAGGTAAGGGAAGAGTTGCTGACAGAGCAAATAGAATTGCACAGAATGTGATGGAAATTGAATAATGAGTCATCTCAAACATGAATCAGCAAGGAAAAAGGTGGCTGTGCATTATGAAAGCTAACTGCTGCTACTGCTGCTTGCCCCAACTGTGTGTTCACACAATCGTAACTACATGTGGGATACTGTATTTAGTAGTACCAATTACCAAAGCATTGTAATACTTCATGTGACTCAAAAAAAAGGTTCAAGCAATCAGAAAAAAGTCCATTTTGTGATTTACACCTCAGATATGCCTGGACAACTTAGTTTAGACATAGCCATAAATAAGTTCCATCATGGAAAAAGGGAAAATTTTCAGTATATAGTTTACAACATATTGAATTGTACACTCAGAATAACTTTTTGAACTGTATAGTAGTAATAGAGTCTAAAATTTATTCTAATTATATAATAGCAGGACATACACATTTTTATTGTTTTGAATAAATTTGTCCAACTTATTCTTTCTCTTTCAAAGAGATGATTCTGTTGACAGATCTAAGTAAATATTTTCAATAGATTGTAAATTATTCACTAAAAATGTTGCTTTTTTTTTTGAAGAAAGCATTTGTTTATAGCTATGTCTACACTAAGTTGTCCCAACATGTTTGATTGTTTTTAAAAGGTTAGTGGACATCAAATTATCTGCCTTTTGCACACTATGGCCAACATGACCAATTTCCATAGAGGGCTGCTACTTTAGAGTCTCAGTTAAGATACACTTGAGCAATTGCAGTCAAACACATCTTTTGCAGCCCTATAGAAACCAATTGTAAGTTACATATTGAAGGGTGTAAATGCACAGATAAAATTTATTCTAATGAATATTTTCAGGAAAACAACTTTGCAGTGTAATAAAACATGATTACCAAGCTGCAACCCTAAACATGCCATCATGGCAATGAGAAAGTCTTGAGCATGTTTCTCACTTGATTAACATGTAAGGATGTGAGGAAAAAACAACTAGACTATTTTACTGCACTTTGTGGATGTTAAATATGTTTTTAATCTATTACATTGATTTTTTTTCAGGTAATGAAAAACATGATTATTTGATGACTACATACATGTTGAAAACCACTCATGTGAGAGCTGGTAGCAAAACTGCATACCTGAAGC
>JBBPTO010000429.1:0-30729 GCA_038094155.1 Pulveroboletus cf. aberrans
TGGTAATCACATCAATCAAACAATTCCTGAGTCATTGTCCACCGACCCGGTCGCTTTGGGACTGGGTGATATTTAACTCGAGTCACGTGGACTCTGTCGAGGACGAGTCATCCTCTTCTTCTGGCCAAGATAGTGAACAGGGAGATGGAATAGACGACGAGGTTGACGAGGACGATCTGAAAATGTACGTCTGCATCATTTAGTCTAATCATACTGGCGTTGAACCTGGTTCACTTCCATAGGTTATATCAAGATTTCCCTGGAGAGTGAGTAACTTGGGGTTTGATAGTTCCTGTGTTGAGCTGAGAACAACCATAGAACGTCTGCGCTGCTCCGGGATTCAGCATCAAGTAGCACGCCAGATCATGCAACACCCATTCTACCGACTCGCTCTCTCTCTCCAGCGGAAGGCAAGTAAATTTCCATTCCAGCTGGTTATACCCTCATCGCAAGGGCCTTTTCAGCTGTATATCTTGGATCTCGTGCCGAGAAGCGTGCGGCAAGCACTTCAGATGATTATGTAGAATACACGCACAAAAGGTGGCGCATGGAGTAGAGCCACCTGGCTGGCGTACTTGCATCCGTTTGTTAGGTATGACATTCTGATAACGGTTCTTACGAGATGATAGTGCTGTGGCGCGCTTTAGACATCCATGATGAATTATGCTCCCATCATTCGACCTATATGCTTCTCTGCAATACGAGATGATATCGAGAGAATCGTATCTATATACAGAGGCGTAAAAGTCGTATGATGTGGTGTGCCAGTTGATCACTAAATATAGACCGGAATGGAGAATGCCTCGCAGTCACGCCAGACATCTCGACCAGCTCAGGGCCGGGGGACTGCCCATCTACCCGACGGAAGAGGAGAGCCTGAGGATTGGCTGCCAAGTCATTGGCATGTTTCAATTGCAGTTGACATCGTGATGTATTTGGTGTCATATGCTCCTGAGGGTATGACCCCTGCACTGTGGCTAGAACTTGAAGCCGAGGATAAGTCTTGGGTGGTATGCTTCTGAGGGTCATGGTATGTTCTAATTGGCTGCTAGATGCTCCGTTGAGGGCTTGGAATCTGGCCAAGGCTAAATCACATCAATATTGTTCCATGTATATGGATCAGGATCTCTGGTTCTGTGTCATTGGTATTGCTGTGGATATCAAATAGACCACTTCATCACTTTTTAGCAATGCATGATAACAGGTGGGTACAAGGGTACTCCTGTTGCACAGGGCAGAGAAGAGAAAGGTGAGTCAAGGATGCTCACTGAGATAGAGATTAAAGTTCTTGTGACCAAGTTTGGGTTAAGTGAGATTGATGAGATCAACCCTTGTAGAGTTTCTTAAAAGCTTGATCTTGAGGGGAAATGAATCTCATTATTAATTACATCATGGTGTCTATCACCTTTAAATACATCTAGGAACATGTATGTATTTGTGTACAATGTAACTAGAACAAGGTCAATGATGTCAGAATGACATCATAGGATCAGTCATGCTGCTCCACTTATTTGAAATAGGTGGAGTTGAATCTAGGTTGATCCAACACAGCTGTTGTGGAGCTAAGAAAGCTTCAGACCAATGACATCATAGCTGAGTCATAAAGACTGCATCTAGATCATCATATGGTTGATCCTGAAGTGTAATTAAGATTACACTTTAATTAAGTTTGACTGATGCAACAGTCAAGCCTTAATACTTGACCTAAGTCTTTAGTAACATGAATAGTGTATTTGCACTATGGTCTGCCTGTATTAACAGAGCACAAGACCTAGTGTTGAAGAGAGGTTGAATGACCTAGACTGCTATGGGTCTCTGGAAAGGAAACTAGCAGGTCAGCAACACAAAGAAGAAAAATAAAGGGATGATAGGTTCGTCCCAGGGGGAATTTGTAGGGTAGAGCTTCACAAAAGAGAACCACAGGACTTACAGGAGATGAAATGGATGATGGTCAGGAAGAGCTCCTATGCTTCAGACATGGCTGACAAGCACAGGACTTGATTCTTCACAGATCAGGAGAGAAGGAAGAAGTGATGATCACAGACACAGCTGGATCACTGATGATGAAGAAGAATTGAACTCAAGATGGATGGAAGATAGATGGCAGATAGATAGATGATTTATTGAATGTGTGCGAAACACAACTTTTATAGTCTGGGCACACCCGAGACTCTAAATAAACATAAAGAAGGAAAAAGAAGGAACCATCCAACATGAGTCCAGTAACCGGATCACAATACAGAGCGTCTGGTACATAGCGTCTGGTATACTATACATATTGTAGGAATCCATCCAGTAGATGGACCAGATTGAAAAGAAATGGATACAAAGAAATGGATACATACAAGTAGGGTGGACTGGAACTGGATTGAACACAGATAGACACAGATGCTTGATGACTCGATGACGACCTAGTGAAAGTCAAATAGATGTAGAATGTCCAGATATGGACCTAAGGAGCGATGGCTCCTTACAGTGTTCGATTCACAGAATCTCAACACTTCTCCTCACTAGAATGTTATATACTTTGAGAATATGGAATGAGCTTCAAAGCCTTTATGTTTTGTTGAAACTTGACATTTCCCAGATTCTTGGTAAAGATATCTGCAAACTGTTTTGTGGTTTCAACATAGAATAGTTTAACTTCTTTGAACTCAATGGCTTCTCAGATGTAGTGATCATCCTTTCTGACATGTTTTGTGCAACCTTCCTGTATAGGATTTGATGCTAAAAACATTGCACCTTGATTGTCCATGCATAAGGGGATTGGCTTGAGTGGAAAGCCTAGTTCTTCAAATAGGATTCACATCCAGACTATCTGCTTTGCCACTTCTGTCATTCCACAGTATTCTGCTTTAGTGGATGAGAGTCTAACATGTTTTTGTTGCCTTCAAAGCCATGAGATTATTCCATTTGCAAGGAATATAGCATAACCAGTGGTGGATCTTGATGTTTCTACATCTCCAGCCCAGTCTATATCAGAGTATGCTATGATGAGGACCAATTGCAGAGTATTTGATGCACAGATTCTTTGTTGAGGAAACATAGTGAACTATCCAGATCACCTTCTGCAAATGCTCTTCTGTTGGATTTGCAAAGAACTGTGACATCTTGATTACTGCAAAGGCAATGTCTGGTCTTGTTCTGAGCATTAGGAAAAGAAGTGATCCTATTACAGATTGAAAGAGGCTTTGAATCTTGGAGTCAGGTTTTTCTTGTATTGATAGCATAGGATTATATCCAGAGGGTAAAGGTGTTGTAACTGTTTTGCAGTTCTCTTGACCAAAGCATTTGATAACCTTTTCAGCATAGGGTATTCGATCAAGGACAAGAGTTCTCTTGATTCAATCTCTTGTTATCCTCATGGATAGGTATTCCTTTGCATCTTCAAGATCTCTACATTCCCATCTCTTCATGAAACATTTCTTTTCTTTGAGGACTAGTGCTTTATCACTACCAATGAAAAGTGCATCATCAACATATATAACAATGATGATAAAGATCTTTCCTTTCTTTTTTATGTAAACTCTGGTATCAGCATATAGCCTTTGATAGCCGAATTTGTTGAGAGAAGCATGGAGTGCCTTGTTCCATTGAATCATGGCTTGCTTTAGTTCATATATGGCTTTATTCAATAAACAGACTTTTGAGGGATTCTGGAGATCAATGAAGCCTTCTGGTTGTGCCATGTATATCTCTTCATTGAGATCTCCATACAGGAATGCTGTTTTGATGTCCAGCACTGATATTTCCCAATCATGTAGCACTGCTAGAGCTAGAAGGAACCTGACTGTTTCAAATTGAGTGACAGGTAAAAAGGTATCTTCATAGTCCTCACCAAAGATTTGTGTGAAATCTTTTGCAAAGTATCTTGCTTTGACACAGTTGCCTGTTCTGATAGCAAAAACCCATCTCTCTTTCACTGGTTGACAGTCCTTGGGCAAATCTACAAGCTTCCAGACTTTCCTGTCATGTAGAGATTTCATTTTGTCTTCACATGCAGTCTGCCATGCATCCTATTGTTATTTAGGAAGTTTGGTGATGTCTTTGTAGTGTATTGATACTTTCCAGTCAGCAGATCCTGTTACTGCTGCTGCCAATAGTCTGTTTATCCAACCTTGTGACATGACTTGTCCATCTTGTCTGAAGTTTGATATTTGTTTGATTGAATGTTCAGCAACTAAGCTAGACATTGTTTCATAGAGTTGTTCTAAACCTTCTTAATTGGTTGGTTCTTTCATTTCTTCATCATGAGCTTGTTCTTCTTGAATTTGCTCCTCCTGAATTTGTACATCCTCTTGAATAGGGATTTGTATTGAAGCCCTTATTCCTTGTTGTTCTATCTCAATAGGAGTGAGATCTCCATAAGCAGAGTCTGGTTGAACTCTTCTTTGGGCAATCCTTGTGGATCTTTGAACAGGTTCTTGAGGAGGTCTGAAGGTTTGTTCACATTCTCTCCTTGTAGAATGATATTGATGAGGACATCCTCTGAATCTCACAAGAGATTCATCTTCAGTTTGCCTTGGTAACACCCAGTCTCTTTTCCTTATTGAATCAGATTCCTCTGGTTCAGTTACTTCTTGTTGTGGAAGTAGTTTCTGTTTTGCTTTGTGTCTGTCTATGTTTTCTTTTAACGGTGGACACTTTCTTCCTTGTTTAAAAGGAGAGGGAGGTACAGAGCGATATGAAGGTGGTAGATCCATCTTCTTTGGAGTGGAGACTTTAGAGGGAGTTGGTGATGTTGTTGAAGTGGAAGATGTGTCTGGATGATCTCCTGAGGAGTCTTTATCACTATTACTGCCTTCTAGTGGTGCTTGTGGTTGATTGGGATTTAAATTTGCTCTTGGTATTGGTAGTGGTACTACCAGATCTCGAGGTTGTACTGGTATTTCTTGAGATTCTTGATCTTCTTGCTCAATAGGGGCATTGTTTCTTCGGCCTCTACTGGAATTGAAATTGGTCCATCTTCATGGCCTTTGAGACAATGAGGGAACACTGATTCATCAAATACAGCTTGAGTAGAGTCAAAGACTCTCCTCCTGGTTGTTGACCAAAATCTCCAGCCTTTGGTGTTTGGTATATAATCTATAAAGGTCATTTCTTCAGCTTTTGCGCTGAGTTTGTCTCTTCTTTGTTCTGGAGTGATGTATACAAATGCTTTACATCCAAATACTCGGAAGTAAGAGACAACTGGCTTGTTACCACTTTTGAAGATTTCAATAGGGAACTTCCAGTTGTGATGACACATTGGTTGTCTGTTATGGATGAAAGTTGCTGTTTCTACTGCATCTTGCCAGAATGCTTTTGGTAAGCATGCATGATGTTGCATAGCTTCTGCTTTTTCCATTATGGTTCTGTTAAATCTCTCTGCTTGACCATTTTGTTGAGGGGTATGAGGTACCATTGTTTGATGAGTGATACCCCTGGAAGTGAAGAACACATGAAGTTTGCCTATGAATTCACCTCTTCGGTCTGAACGAACAGAGGTGAGCTGTTGACCAGTAAAGGTTTCAGCCCAAGAAACCATGTTTTGAAAGTGTTGTGCAGCAGTGGCTTTATCTCTGATAAATGCAACAAGTGCAAAACTAGAGTGATCATCTATAAAAGTAAGAACATATCATGCTCTTGATCTTGGGTCCACAGGGTAAGGACCCATAAGATCTGTGTGTACCAGTTCAAGTGTCTGTGTTGCTCTTTTCGAAGAGTCTGGAAAGGATCTGTTGAACATTTTGCCCATAGCACATCCTTTACAAGGAGAACAAGACATGGGAATGGCACATTGAGGTAGGCCAGTCAGATTTTAACTCCATGTCTTAAAGCATTGTCGCTTGTATGTCCAAAGCGCTGGTGCCATATTTCATATGAAGAGGTCTCTTGCAGTGTGGCTGCTTGATGGTTCATTGGTGTGATCTGAGACAACTGAAACCAATGTAACTTAGACTGTGGTGATAAAGCAGATGCCTGTATCACAAGCCTTCCACACTTGTCTCAAATTCTGGATTCTTTTCCTTCAATCTCACATCTGAAGCCATGCAGGGTGAGAGTTGGAAGAGAAAGTAGATGCTCTTTTGCTTTTGGTGTATACCAGACTTTTTCTAGGGTGACTGGAGGTTTATCATCTTGTTGAATGACAACCTTTCCAGGTCCATATCCTATTAAAGGTGAATTGTCAGCAGTCTTGGCATACCATGTTCTGTTCCCTATGTGGGCGAAGTCATCTATATATGGTGAAAGATAATCAGAACATCTGCTGTCAACAAGCCAATGATATTGTGCTTGGAAGTCTGTGATTGTAGATACATTTTGCATTGGGGAAGATGTGGCTAGGCAATTCATTCCCATGTTCTTGTCTCTCACAGTATAACAGTCACCATATGTATATTTCTCTTCAAGGTTTACATCATAATCCATTGGATCTCCTATGTCTAGATCATAATGATCATTCCTCAGGTTATACCCAGGGGTATCCTGGTTTGGATGGTAATAACCATAGCTGAAAGAACCATATGGTTTATGATGATCTGCATACCAATGAGGTTGATCTTCCCACATTACATTTTCTGTTTGATCAGTTAAGCCTCCTTGAAATAGAATCTGCTTCCTTTTTCCTTTTTTATCTTTTCTCCTGTTGCATACTAGAGGTGTTTGTCCTCCTCCTTCTGTTTGATTAGAAGGGTCTCTGCATTCTGGCAGGTTGTCTCCATGATTAAGTGGGTCAGAATGAGTGAGTATGCTTCAGGATAATAAAGGGCCTACTGATGAGCATAGGCTCTTCTGAAAGTGAGATTTTTGACGGATTGGGGGATGCCACTGGTTGAATGGGTGTGAGTGGTGCTGTGTATGAAGCATCCCATACTTGAGGTGGTGCACCAGCCATATTCATTCTGGTGTCTTCATCCTGTTCACCATTGAGGGTGGTAATGAAAGGATTAGGACAGTCTCTATTGTCAGCTTCTTCTTCAGCATCGAAGAATTTTTCCACTTCTTCTTCGAACTCTACTTCATCTACCATTCCAACAAAACCTTCTACCATCTTTGCACCAGATCCTCATCCTTTGCCAGTCTTTTTCTTTCAGTTTTGATAACCAAAGCGCATTTGTTGCTTCTTCTCTTGATGTTGAGAGGCACCTGGTCTAAATCCTTTCTTTTGGGCTTGTTGCCCTCCTTTACCTTGGGTGTGCTCGCTGGAGCTTTGTTGTGAGCTTTTTCCCATGGTTTGAGATTGCCATCTATTTTGTTGAGGTGGCCCTCTCTTGAAAGGATTTATGCGATTTGCAGTTGCATTTGATGCTTCTGCAACGACTTTGGCATGTCCTTTTGAAGAACCTTGTGTTCCTTGCACTTTTCTGAGATTGATCTCTGCAAGAACAGCATTGTGGACATGATCTTGGGTAAGATTGCCAATATTGGTAGATTGTGTCAAGTTTGACACAAGATGATTGAGGTGTTTTGGTAGTCGAACCATGCAGTGCATGGCTCGAGCAGATTCTGCTTGATTGTCTCCAGCCAATTCAAGCTTGTTGAAGAGAGTTCAGACTCAATTCATGTCCTTTGTGAATTGTTCAACACTGTCAGTTCTGATCTTGACATTGTCGAGGTCAGTTTGAAGGCTGAACTGTGCTGAAATTCCTGATGCTTGATAGAGATTTTGTAGAGCGATCCAAGTGTCATGGGTCTTGGAGTTAGCAATGTCATTGGCATCAGCTCCAGTTCCACCAACGACATAGTACATGTCATAGGTTGAAATCCTTGCAGCGATGTTAGTGTCTACAGACATGCAAAGGTTGCCATAGACCCTGTCATCAAGCAAACACCAGTTTGCTCTGCTTGCTGCAACAGTACCGACCCAGGTACATGTTCCATCAGCAAGTCTCCAAAGGTTGTAAGCCTTAAGAAAGTTCTTCATTCTTTCTCTCCATTCCAGGTAGTTATTGTGACCAGTTAGAACAGGAATGCGACCCAAAAGAGTACCATCCATTCTAAGAGTAGTGGGATCAGTGGGAAGTTGAGCCATTTTAATTTCGGCTAAGAAGAACAATGTCAGTAAAACATTGATCAAAGACATCATCAAACATGTAATGATCAAAAATAGCCTGAAAGTCTGGTCTTCCATCATTAGATCTTTGATCAGTGTTAGCTGATCTTCCTAGTGTCTTGATTTGATCCATTATATCCATATGTGGTTCATTTTTGGTTAAATCATGTGTTTCGGGTTCCTGAGTTGCATCATGTGGAGAAAGTAGGTGCTTTTCAACTTCTGCAGCAGATTCTTCCTCTGAGGTTACACTTTGCTTTCTCCAGGCCTTTCTCCTTCCTTTTCACTTCGGTTCTCAATCTCTCCTCATTTCCCATTCCTTTGTTCTCAGTTCTTTATGTCTTGTTTGATTCATGGGACTAGGAGTTTTTGTAACTCAATACCATTTCGGCATCAGTCTCAATGATATTGCTTCAAATTTTACAAAACATGTCTTCACAAAGAAATGCAGGTTTGGCAATACATCATCGGAAAGAATTCCAGGATGAATCAAGATATTTTGAACTGAACAAGTGACATTAGGAATAGAGAAGACTTGAGGGAGATAGATTCATAGTTCAAGAAAGCTTCAAAAAGTGTGACAGGCCAAGGACCTCAGGACAGAAATGTGCACGGCGGACCTCATGGTGCTAAATCACATGGACAAAAATCTACTTAGTGCTACTCATTCATAGTTAATTAGATTTTTTAACTCTTAACTCTTTGCCATGACTTGAAATACACTTCTGTTGAACAGTGAGACATCCACTCCTACTTCAGTTCTCCTTGTAGTGCTTCCCTCCATTGCAGGATCACCCCTCTGGAAATAGCACTTGGAGAGCCCTCAGGATGCATCCCTTGTCACAGACCCTGAGTGTTGCTCAAGTCCTGGTATAGTCCTTGAGTCCCGCTCATAACTGCTCAACCCTAGACACTGAAGGCCCCAAGCCATTACAAAGGTGGACAAATCTGGACCCCTTCACTCTGTGTCCAGGTCACTTAACAAGAAACTAGAATGTACAACCCCATGGCCTCCAGGTTAGGGAATCCGATGCATCCTTGTGACATAGCCTTGGAATCCCCTCTCAACTTCATCCCTGCCCTCACAGAATTCCCTGAATCATTCCAGCTCACACCTCATCATCCTGACTGCCTTCTCTTCCAAAGTCAACTCCAGTGAAGGGCACATCTCTGCCCAACTAGGGTCATCCAACATCTCCCAGTTAACAACCTGTTACAATAGCTTGAAAGCTACATACTGTTACAACTACCTTGGGTGGAGATAGGTGTAGCCCTTAGAGAGGGTCTAGGAAGACTAGAATGAAGGAGAACATGGCATGGCATTCTATGAGGACGAAGTATTATGGTTCTAGAAGAACAAGGCTTTCTGCTTGTTCTATCTCAACAATCGATTATTGAAGAGAAATCTGCCTCTGAGATTGATTGTCTCAAGGTAAACAAGAGGTATTTCCTTAGAACAGCATAGCCTCAAGAGTGCTATGAAGTCTCAAAGAGCAAAGGAACTCCCAACGAGGGACTAGAACTGGGATGAGCAAAGACCTGGTGTATTGAGGTACACGAAAGGGAGGTCTAGCTTAGAGACACAAATACAGGAGGGACAGGTTTAAATAGACAAGGATGGAATTGCTGACTAAGCAAGTGGAATTGCATGGAATGCAATGGAAACTGGATCTCCTGAAGCTTTATACAGCCAAGCACAACCTAAACCCTGTGGACATTAAAGACTGGGATGTCCAAAAAGGAAATGAAGGAGTCAGCTGAACCTCACAATTCTGACTGTTGAAGAAATTCACAGAGAAATTCTGGCCTTTCATAGATCATCTGCAGGAGTTCCTCCTAGTGTTTAGCACACTGTCTGCCTCATGAGACAGGGTGTTTCTTATCAACCCCCATGATGCTGCTAGAAGCATGCTTGTAGCCACCTCTTCAATAGCTCATCTCGATGTAGCCTGGAAAGCTATCTGCTCCCAACTGGCTCACATTATGAGGATAGTTGACAAATATGACCAGCAGTACCTCAGGATAGCTGTGTTCTCACTCATCAGCTTCAATTCTGACAGCTACCAGATGCTGGAAGGGAATCCTGCAGACAGCCAAGCCCTGATGGGCATGTTATGGTCTGTACCCTACATGGAAAACTCCCTGAATGACCAGCAAAGAAGGAGGCTGTTCAGAGAGAGAGACTTTGAGTATGTCTGGCAAGAACCCAGCGAGTTGAAGGCAGCATTCCTGAGATGAAACCCAGAGAAAAGCCCACTGGTCATTGGATACGACAAACAGGGCAACATGGTCCATCGTATCCCCTCAGAACCATCTTCTGCTTCATCTCCACTTTCCCCAAACCAACAAGACATGATGGCTTGAACTTCTGAATTAGAGTGACTGCCAACCCCTCAATCCAGGCTCACTCCAACACACACCATGAGTCAATGATTCCCCAGGCCGACTCTCTCCCCTCTCATATCCCCCATGCAGACCCTCCCTCCAGCCTCAACTAACATCCTCTACAGTTCTGCCTCAGCCCAAATGGGAATCCCTCATGCTCTGAGCTTCTTCACCATACCTCAGCCTATGCCAGCAGCCATAGCAGACCCGATTGATGCCTGAAGGAGAGAGGATCTACTTGACCATCAAGAAGACCCATGTAGAGCAGTCTGTTGGAATGAAGAGGCCATATCCCACTTCTGGCATGACACTCCTCCCCATCTCACCACAAATGAAGCCTGGAGGGCTACTCCAGCAGCTACCTACCCTCAAGAAAGGGAAGAATACACACCTGCCCACCCAGCACCTACAGAGCATCAACAGAGAGGCAGAAGAAGAAGAAGGGAGAACACCCCTCACCCTCACCCTGACTCCAGCAGCTCAGACAAATCAGATCATGCTAACTGGTGAGGAGTGCCTTCGAACAACACCTGACAATCCTGTCCTAGAGAACCACCATGACCTCCAGCCAATGGATTCATATATGGCCGCACAATCCCCACCATCAAGTCAGAGCTCAAATCCACAGATCTACCCTCATGGGATGGTGATGGACGAACTGCAGTGAAATTTTCACAAAACTGCAGGATCTTGCTCAACTAGGGGGAGACTTATCATGAGCAATCACCTTTTGGGCAGGGGAAAGGTTCACTCAGGACTCAGTAGTTGCAGACTGGTATCTCGTGTTAGAACCCTGCATCAAGAATTGGATGAAGTTTGATTATCATTGCTTTATCGAAGGAATATGCATCTACTTCTTAGGAGACATGTGGGCTTTACAGCTCAACCAGGAATTCCAACAGCAAGCTTATTTACAGAAGGGCCATTCCAAAGAAACACCAGAGGAGTTCCTCAACCGCTGAGTGGTCCTAGTGAGAATGCTGGGATATACAGTCCCAGGCTCCCAAGATGAAGTCCTAACCATCCTAAAGAATGCTCCCATCTAATGGAAGGGGATCATCAATGTAGATGCCATACAATTCACAGCCAATCTAGATCTACAAATCACTGAACATTGGGATGCACTCACTCACTCCACCACTATGGAATTGAAGCAATTCGCCACCACCAAGGAGTTGCAGGCACTCAGAGCCTCCATTGCATGCCTAGGGGTGAAAATGGCCCTTCAACAGTGAGCTTACTACCCAGTCAAAACAGAAGGAATAGCTACAGGACATGCAGGTAGCGCAGTACCTCTGTCAGGTGAACTAACTGAAATGAATGACCCTGAATTTACCCTGCAAGATAAGGAAGATGACTTTAGAAGTGGGAAAGACCCTTCAATGCATGATTCAATCATAGCCAAAGTGTTCGTGGTTATGAGCAAAACCAAACCAGTAGACCCCAAAGAAGAATATCTCTTTTCATGTCAAGACCAAGTCATAATGACCCTTGAGCACAAACCACACTGGCTGTGCAGAGCCTGCGGAAGCCCCAACCATTGGGACAATGAGTGCCCCCACCACCAGCTATACAAACCGCTCAGGAAGAAAAATGCTAAGATGGTCAGTAGCAGGTTAGGGAGAGCCAACAAAAAGGAGAACTTGTACCATAGTGCTTATCACAGCCTGCTAATGAAAGCAGTTTTGCAGCTGTACAAAGGATCAGATGCCAATAAGGATATACCTGTGAACCAGGGAACCTCCCCTTCCATCTCTTCGATAAGCAGATCTGAGTGTCCTCAGTCTCAGCGAACTCAAATCTCCACCTGCCCCTGAGTAACCATTGAGGAGATAGAAGATAAGCACTGGGGAGAAATCTGAGAATGAAATGCTAACAAAGAAGTTGAGCAGGGTACAGAGAACCCCTGCAACAGCAGAGAAAAGACCTCTGAGCTGAAAGATGAGCTCACCACCAACTCTCCCAAAGCCTGGTCGATCAGATTAATGCCGAGAAGTACTCAGCCAGCAGGTTGAGCTGCAGAAGGCACATCGGTAGTTTCCATCCCAGATCACATGGGGACAAAAGACGGTGCCAACACCAACCTACGACTTGACTCAGGTGCCGACATTACCCTAATAAGTGAAGAGTTTTACTGTTCTCTGAAAAATCCCCCTCGACTATAACAAGGATCCAAAATGAAGCTATACCAACTCACAGACAAGGATGTGAACCTGGCAGGATATGTCAGGCTTTCTATCTTCATGGACACAGTCCAAGGCAACCAAATAGAGATGACAACAGAAGCCTATGTAGTGTCAAAGATGACCATGCCCCTCCTACTCAGAGAAGACTACCATCAAGCATATGAACTTACAGTCTCAAGGCACCCCAAAAAAGAAACTACAGTACAGTTCAGCAGGACTTCACACATTGTGTGAGCTACAGGAGTCCAGAGCTCCCTAGATCACCGCCTTCTGCAAGCTAACACATGCCACCTCACATTGTTCATCAAAGCTAAGCTACATCGAATTAACAAGTGAAAGAAAAGGGAAGATAAAAAGAAGAGAGAAACAGAACAAAGGACCTTATGCACTGCAGAGGATGTCCACATCTTACCAGGACACAATACCAACATAAAGGTAACCGGATATTTTGACAAATCCAAAGAATGGTTAATAGAAAGGTTGATGCTTTCCACCATGGAAGATGGTGTAGGAAAGGACAGTTTCCTACAGTGATATCCGGTCATTCCTAGCCATCTCTGGTCCCTATCCTGCGCTCCAATCAATCCGAGACCGCTCTGTGCTGTTGTCTATCCTGATCCGAGTCGATCTGGTAGTTGTCTGAAGGTCAGTTTTCAATCTGTCTACACTTTTATCTACCATTTCTTTCAATTCGATGTACCGGACCTGACCCATGCATACAGGATACCTATCTGGTCCACCGGATACCAAATTCCTGCACACCGGATCACTTTCCTGCACTTCAGATCCATTCTTTTAGAGTTGAGTAGTCTTCTTTTGAGTTTTCCTTACTATATATAATTCAGGTATGCCTGAATTAGGATGTAACTCCCCTACCATCACTATGCAAGCCATCTAGTTCCACTCAGTACCAATCCTAAGCCAGTTTCCCTCCAGTTTTCCCCATTTCTGCTATAGTCCTGCAACATCCAAGTTGGTTTCCTAGCCCTACTGAATGGGGGGAAGTCAGACTCAGTTTTCCAGTGTCCTGTGGACAATCAGTGAGCCATTCTTATAGTCCTCTTTCATTCTCTTTGCAATCCCCTGGGTCAAGACCTGCACTCGCACCCTACTTATTTGCTTAGGACTACACTCTGGAGTCCTTTAGCTACTTTACAATGGATTCTTCACTGTCTCAAACATGCTATTCTCTTGTGATTCCCCACTCATCCCAGTAGCCAATACTTCCAGTCGAGCCCATATGATCCACAAGGGTAAAGCTATAGGTACCATTGTGACCCCCAAAGAAACATTCGACATACCTGAGAGCCTGAAAAACCTTGAGAAGAAAATGAAGAGAGCAGCCCACACTAGTACAATCCTTCAAGCGATGCATTCAGCACAGGATGTGAATGACCAAGGAACGGAGGTTCCAGATCAAGAGAATTATGATGATAATTGAGGTTCAAAGAATGCAGAAATGCCTTCCACCAAAACCTTTTCCTCTGAAAAAATGAAGGAATGGATCAACATAGGCTCCCTCCCAGATCATCTCAAGTACAAAGCTTGGGACACACTGACTCATAGGTCATGCACCTTCAGATTAGATGGGCAATTAGGCAGTTATCCCATGTGTGTGCACATCCAAACCAAAGATGGGCAGAGACCTATAGCTGTTCTGATGTATGGCACCTCCCCAGAAAAGAGACTGATTATCGAGAAGCAGCTGGACATGTGGTTCCAGCAGGACATAATCGAACCCTCAATAAGCCCTTGGAGCATCCCAATTATAATCACCTATCACAACAGCAAGCCCTGATTCTGCATGGACTACAGAAAACTCAATGCAGCCACTATTCAAGACAAATTCCCCATCCTTCAGCAGAGCGAAATCCTGGCCTCCCTCTCAGAGGCCAAGGTCCTGTTTACCCTAGATGCCCTCTCAGATTTCACTCAATTAGAGATGATGGAGGAGGATGTGGAAAAGACTACGTTCCATACCCACAAAGGCATTTTTCGATTCAAATGGATGCCCTTTGGACTGACTAACAGCCCACCCATTTTCCAGCGTGTCATGCAATCAGTACTAGCACTGTACCTATGGTTATTCTGCCTTGTCTACATCAACGACAAAGTGGTCTACTCAGCCAGCTATGAACAGCACATAGAACACCTTGACAAAGTGCTGGAAGCCATAGAGAAAGTGGGTCTGACACTTTCACCCATGAAATGTCACCTCTTTTATCCATCCATTGGGTCACAAGGTCACACACTTAGGTCTCTCAACTCACAGAGAGAAAGTGAAGGTCATTCTAAAACTGGAGTGCCTGACCTGGATCTCTCAGCTACAAACATTTCTGGGCATGCTGGTCTATTTCTTGGCATTCATCCCTCATTATGCTTCTATCTGCTCACCACTGTTTCAGTTGTTACGAAAGTGTTATGATTGACCCCTTTTTTCTGTTATCACTTACATATGCATCGGTGTCAGTCCCAATTTGGATGTTCTTTTCTTTTTGTTGCTGACTATGATACCATGACTCAATACCCAATTTCCATCACATTCTATGTGATTCCATTTGCTTTGTCAGCAACTCCATCCTTACCTATATAAACTCATCCTCCTGTACTCGTATCTCCAAGCTAGACCTCCCCTTTGTATACCTCAATACACTGGGTCTTTGCTCCATTTCTAGTCCCTGCTCATAAGTCCCTTATCAGGAACCTCCTTGCTCTTTGAGACCTTGTAGCATTCTTGAGGCTATGCTGTTGTTCACCTTGAGACAATTGATCTCAGAGGTAGTATTCTCTTCAACGTTTGATTTTTGAGATAGAGCAAGCAGAAAGCCTTGTTCTCCTAGAACCTCCTTACCTCACCTTTATAGAATGCCTTGCCACATTCTTCCTCATTTTAGTACTCTTAGACCCTCTTTAAAGGCTGCACCTATCACCACCTGAGGTAATCATAACAGAAAGGGTGTGAAATGGAACTGGATGGTGGAACAGAAGAGGGCCTTCAAATGAGGGAAAGCTGCCCTAGCTTCAGCCCCAGTCCTAGCTCACCCAGAAAGAGGAAAACCCTACTGACTGTACACTGACACCTCAGTTGTAGCACTAGAGTGTGCACTACAGCAAGTACAACTCATTTGAGTGGGAGACCTACAAGGGATGTGAGCTTACACAAGAATTCAAACAGAATATGAAGCTGGCCATCCCCCCCTGAAAATGGCAATGCATGTTTCAAACCAATTTGACAGGAACTGTCCAATTAAGGATTGGGGTCCCACCCTGGACGACACAATAATAGACGTAGAATAAGTTATTGCATACTGGTCATGCACCTTCAAAGACGTCAAATGATGCTACTCCACCATAGAATGAGAAGCCCTAGCTGCAAAGGAAGGATTAGTCAAGTTCCAACCTTTCATAGAAGGAGAAAGGATAATCCTCATCACAGACCATACAGCACTGCAATGGGTGAAAATTCGAATCAACAATTAGCTTCATGGAGTGCTGTCTACTCAGCATACACACCTAACTTAGAGATAGTCCACCACCCAGGTAGAGCCCACTCAAACATTGATCTGCTGTCCTGCCTGTTCCATTACTCTCCAGCTCAATAACAGACAAGCACCCATTCCAATCCCCTCTGAGCCACCCAATTACTTCCACAGAATCAACTGCACCACTGGAACCCTCTAAGACAGCTAGCATGGAGAATTTCATCAGACACATAGCATCATGCACCATGACCCGGTCACAAATGGCAGAAGGAGAAAGGAAATAAACCTCACTTCCACTGAATCCAAAATCAAGGGACACTGTAGAACTAGACCTGTACACAGTGGGAGAATTGCCACCACCCACATTAGTCATATCCCTGCATCTGAAAGAAATAGAAGAATGGACAAAAGGGTATGACGATGATGAAACCTTCCAAAGAAAGTATAAGAAAGCATTAATGGGAGGAGATGAATGGTCTGCATCCCAATGATACTTTAAGGACAATGACAGGCTACTCTATTTCTGGGATGCTGACTTCTCTTCCAAGCTATGTGTCCCTAAATCTAAATGTGTCTCAATACTGACAGAGGCACACAAGTCCCCATTCGAAACTGCCCATGCCAGGTCAGAAAAGCTTTGGTCCTATTTATCCAATCAGTTCTACTGGCCTTGCATGGGTATAGACATCAAACAATTCTGTTGCTCCTGTGACATCTGTCAGAAGACCAAAAGCAGGAATTTTGGCCATTTTAGCATGCTCATTCTGAACCCAATACCTACACAGCCTTATGAATCCATTTTGGTGGATTTCATTTCCAGTCTACCCACTTCCAGCCCATTCAATGCTATATGGGGCATAGTTGACAGGTTGATCAAACACACACAATTCATACCCATTACGATGGAACTATCTGCTTCAGACTTCACAGAGATGTTCATGTGAGTGGTTGCATGCAAATATGGCCTACTGACCTCAATAATCTCAGACAGAGACCCACACTGGACATTGGAGTTCTGGAGAGCCATCTCCTCTGTACTGAAAATCTGCCTAGTGATGTCCTCCACCCACCACCCACAACATGACAGTCAAACAGAAATCTTAAATCAGGCTCTCAAGACCATGTTGCAGGCCTACATCACACAAGCAAAGGCCACCTGGGCCAACTGGCTTTCCCTACTAGAATTCTCTTACAACTCTATGAACCACTTGTTTACTGTTACGATTTATCCTGGACTACGCTTTTTCCTTTGACTTAACACTTACATATGCATGGGTATAAGTCCCAACTTGGACGTTTATTTCTTTTCATTGCTGACTATGATACCATGACTCACAGTCCACTTCCATCGCATTCTATGTGATTCCACTCCACTTGCCTTGTCAGCAATTCCTTCCACCATATTCCTTCATATTCTATGCCTGCCCTGAATTCCTTTACATATATAAACCCACGTCGTCACACCTATGCTTCTCAGTCTAGTCTTACCATTTACCTTGTACTGTTTCCTACCTTGTCACTGCTGGAATACATCAGTGTTCCCACTCCACAATACAGGCCCAAGGGTAGCCTCAATACCTTCTTACTCCTTGTCACTTTGAACGACCCTTAAGTGGGGAGTTACCACCATTAACTCAGAAGTCCTTGTCATCTGTCCTCAATTGTAGGCAGACTCCTTGTCCACTGTTAACTCGGAAGTACCTTGGCTGCTGTTAGCTCAGTAGCGCCCCTTGTCACCAAACCTTGCTAGTAGATAGGCTCCTTGTAGACATCTTGCAATTGTCAAGCTCCATCGCCCCCTTATTCACAGTTAAGACCACAGTTCCAATGGTTCTATGCCCGCCCTCTCAAAGGTCGGCCGTAACATCCACAGGATTCACCCCTTTTCAACTCCTGTATGGATTCAAATCACAGCATGCACTGGACTTCTTAGGGACCCAACCACATCCAGACCTCAACAGAATGAACACCCAGAAATTCACTGAGAACTTACAGATGCACATGGAATTCACCCAGCAGGCAATAGCCAGAGCACAGAAATGTCAAGCCACTGCCTACAATAAAGGCAGATGACCCTGCACCTTTGAGCCAGGAGACCTAGTCCTACTCAATCCCCATGAACTGGAATGGATAGAATTGAAAGAAGAAGGAGCCAAACTAGTCCAGCATTGGATTGGCCCCTTCAAAGTCACAGAATGGATCAATCCAAAGACATATCAGCTCAGATTGGACAACTGCTACCTGGGCTCACCCATCTTCAATATAGACCACTTATGACACTACATCACTTTCCCAACTGAATTTGGTCAATGGTCATCACTCCTAGATACCCGCACTAAGAGCCCTTCAGAGGAATACAAAGTGGATCACATAGTAACCCACAGATACAACAAATCCAGGCAGGGACTCCAATACCTTGTGCACTGGAAGAACACCTCCCCCATGCAGGACTCTTGGCAAACTGAAGGGGACCTCCGAAACACCCCAGAGTTTTTACATGATTGCAAGTGCAAGGCTCACTGTTACAGCTGACCTGGGTGAGGGCAGGCATAGAACCATTGGGTCTTCAGTCTTAACCATGGACAAGGAGATAATGGAGCTTGATGATTGCAAGACGTCTACAAGGAGCCTACCTACTAGTGAGGTTTGGCAACAAGGGATGCTGCTGAGCTAACAGTGGCCAAGGTACTTCCAAGTTGACAGTGGACAAGGAGTCTGCCTACAATTGAGGACAGACAACAAGGACTTCTGAGTTAATGGTGGTGACAGAGGAGACCTCTAGGCGAGGTTGACAATGGAGGCTTCCCACTTAAGGGTGGTTCAAGGTGGCTAGGAGCAAGAATGTATTTTAAGGCTACCCTTAGGCCTGTATCGCAGAGTGAAAACACCAATGTATTCTGACAGTGAGGAGGGTACAAGGTAGAAAATGGTAAGACTAGACTGAGGAGCATATGTGTGATGATGTGGGTTTATATATGTAAAGAAGTTTAGGGTAGGCATGCAATACAAAGGAATATGAAGGAAGGAATCACTGACAAAGTAAGTGATGGAATCACATAGAATGTGATAGGAGTGGACAATGAGTCAAGGTATTGTAGTCAGCGATGAAAAGAAATAGACGTCCAAGTTTGGACTTATACCCATGTGTAAGTAAGTGATAAGTGCAAGGAAAAAGTGTAGTCTGAGGTAAATCGTAACATTACCCCCTTAGTAGGCTTGAAGTCACCAACTTTAAAGATCTCTATAATCTCCGTAGGGCTCACCAGTCGTGTTAGACATGGCAGCATCGTCAAATGTGAAATCTCCATCGTTCTCCCTCTCATCAATAGGTGGGGGCTCCTGGGTGATCATTGTCAAAATACATAACTCCTCCGAGGTCCTCCGACTTACTCCAGACCTGTTTCACTCAACTCCAAAGCTTCCACCTACCAAGTACAACTCCTGACTCCGGAGTTATTCGGAGTTGACCTGATATTCAGTAACGTCTCTTTTCCCTTTTGGACCTCCTATTTCCTATTCCGGACATTACGTCGGAGTTACATCGGAGTTCATGCGCTCTGATTTCCGTCAGTATTTTAGACAGTCCGCTTTGTCATCCCTTCCTCAGTTGTTGTGCTACCACTGTGCAACTGAGGTTAGTCCTTTTAGCTACATCTAGCTTTCCTTTTTACTTATGTTTGTAGTCTGGGTATCTCTACCCCTCCATAGCACACAGAATTTGACAATCATTGATAGGGGTGTGGAGCATCATCTGGTAGGGAAATGAACAGTTCGTCGGGCGTGTTGGTGCAAAGGACTTGATGGTGGAGTTCATCTGGATGACGAGGACAAGGATGAGCAACAGGACAAGGACAAGGTAGAGAGAGAGGGCCTAGGCATAGGGCATCGGAGAGGGCATTCCTGCTGGCTATGTTCAGGGGCAAATCAAAGACAGGTGGGACATAAGTATTCAGGGCATCAGTCCCGAAAGTGCCCAAGGCGGCGACACTTAAAGCAGGCTTGGGGATAGCAGGGATTATCAATAGTGAGAATGACCTGTCCCAGGTTTTCACAATGGCAGAGCTCTGCTTGGTTGATTAAGGCGATGGCCTCTTCTTCAAGAGGGGATGAGGACGTGGATGGTGTGGATGCCATGGGTGACACGATGGTGGTCGTTGATGGGGTAGGAGCAAAGGGAGGAATAGATATGGGCAATGGTTCCAAATGCTGAGCATTGGTCTCAGCAAGGTAGCGATCAAGGTCGGCGAGAAACTTGCCGAGTTTGAGCTGGTGGGTGAGGATATCTAACTCGGTATTGGCTTCACCAAGGATGGTGACAGCAGTAGGATGGTTCAGGAAATTGAGATGGCCGATCTGCCACAAGAGATGAACAAGACAGTAAAGGGCGAAGCCCATATTGAGGTGGGCACTGATGGGGATAGCCATGCATTGGTCATAGACATGGTCATGGTATGCGGCAATGTACAGATGGGGAATAGCTGAGGGATGGAGGCGATGAGCATGGATAGGGAGGTCTATGGCTTGAACTGGACATGACACAGAAGATCTAGGAATTTCCACGAGGGGGGCACAAAATGGAGAATCGGGAGGAAGGCTGTTCCAGCCAGCATCTGCAAGAGTGGAAGACAGAGGGTGATTTTCATTGGCGATGGTTTCAACAAGGGTAGAAACTTCTGAGAGGGTCTCTTCTAGAGTAGAGATGGTGGACAGAGAATCAATGATGGAGATGGTATGTTCTTCGACGTCATCAGCAACAAAGGTGACGTTGTGGAGGGGAGACGTAGTCATGGTTGTTAGGTGTCATGGGCATTGGTTCTGAGGGGAAAGCGGAGGGGTAACAGTTCTTATAATCCATCAGGGTGGCCTTAGAATGTTTCAGGTTTCACTCAGATTCCCAAGAGTCTTCTTCAGCAGTGTAGCCCTTCCATTGGATCAGGAAGAGGCAGTTAGATGGGGTTCCTTTGTGACATAAGACCTTATTGATCTCATATTCTTCCTTGACGTCTACAAGGTCTGGGGGTGGTCTCATGAAATTGGGTCCATGAACATTGTTTTCACAATACAACGATAAGAGGGAAGCATGGAAGACCAGATGGATCTTTCAGGTGGCTGGGAGCTTAGTTGACCATGACCAATAGGGAATCAAAGCCTGCAGGTGACACAGGGAGGTCAGTGATCAGATCACAAGAGATCTGCTGGAACGGGTGGGTGCAGGTGAAGCAAATGGGGGTGAGTGGGGGTAATGAGGGGTGTGTGTTGGCCTTGTTGGCCTGACAAGTGGCACAACCTTTGACATACTTGTGGATGTACTGGGCCAGACCAGGCCACCAGAACTCAGAGGAGACCAGTTGACAGGTCTTGAGATATCTGGGGTAACTGGCGAATTCATGATCATGGCAGCAGATGAGGATTTTCTGTCAGAGGTCTTTGGTGGGGACATAGACATGATCTTTGTAAAGAAGCACACCATCATGGTGTTGCCAGTCGGAAAGATGGGCGCGGAGGTTCAAGGGAACATCATTGATAATGGATTGGAGAGTTTTAAGGGCAAGGGAATCCAACTCAGAGGCATCCTTGATGAGAGAAGCAAGGGAGTTACCAATGGGTTGAATGAACATCAATGGTGGGAGGAGCATAGTGGACTCATTGTTGGGGTCAGAAGAAGGATAGAGATCAGGACGATGTGACAAGGTGTCAGGAGCAGCAAGAAGCTTTCTGGGAATGTGGTGTAGTTTGAGATCGTAATCTCCAAGGTCTAGAAGCCATCAGGCTTGACAGTGGTTCAAGTTTTGTGCAGTATTGAAGTACATGAGGTTCTTGTGGTCAGTGAAGACCTGCACAGGGAAGGACACACCATGGAGGTATTGACACCAATCCTTGAGGGCACGGAGAATTGCAAGGAGTTCTCAGTTGTAGATATTGTAGTTTCTTTCAGCCAGAGAGAATGAAGAGGATTGGTAGGAGCAGGGGTGCCAATCACTGTTGTCATCAGTCTGGAGGAGGACGGCACCAGATGCATACTTGGAAGCATCGGTAGCAATGGTGAAAGGACAAGTGGGATCAGGGAGTTGAAGGATAGGCTTGGACAAGAATAAGTCCTTCAGATGGTGGAAGGCCATGTCACACTCTGGGGTCTAGTTTCAGGTGAGGTTCTTCTTGGTGAGATCAAGAAGAGGACAGGCAACAGAGGAGTAGTCGGGAATGAACTGATGGTAGAAATTGGCAAAACCCAAGAAGGATCGTACCTCCTTAGGTGTGGTGGGGGTAGGCCAGGATGCAATCCCATCAAGCTTGATGGAGTCCATGGTGATCTGACCAGGTCTGACAATGAGAACAAGGTATTTGACCTCAGTGGCAGTGAAGGTGCACTTCTCCAGTTTCAAGTAAAGGTCCAACTCCTTCATATGTTCAAGGACATGGTGGGTATGTTTGGTGTGGGTGGCTTCGTCAGGAGAGGCAATCAGGAGGTTATCCGTGTAGATGACAAGCCAACTTTCAGCAATCATATCATGGAAGGAGTCATTCATAAAGCATTGGAACATAGCAGGAGAGTTGGACAAACCAAAAAACATGATGGTGGGTTTGAAGAGGCCTTTGTGGGTGATAAAGGTGACTTTCCACTGGTGACTGTCCTTGATACAGATGTTGTTGTAACCCCAGTGGACGTTAAACTTAGTGAAGACCTTGGCATCTTTGAGCTTGTCTACAAGGTCAGAGATGAGGGGAAGGGGATAAGCATCACAGATGGTGTGCTCATTGACATAGCAGTAGTCTTGGCAAGGGCAGAGTTTCCCATCCTACTTTTTGATGAAGAAGAAGGGCGAGGCCTGGGGAGAGTTCGAGGGACGGATCTTTCCAGCTTTGAGGTTTTCCTCAAGGAAATCTTCTGTGGCTTTGCATGCATCAGGGGACAAGGGGTAGATTTTCCCTATTTTAGGGACAAAGAACTCATTGAAATTGATTTCATGGTCATAGGGTCTTGAGGGGGGTATGTAATCAGTGGCTTCCTTGAAGTCCTCGTACTACTTTGGAAGGATGATGGGAGCCTTTTCAGGCAAAGCGGCAATGGTGAGTTCAGTGGCAATGCTGACTTAGGCAATGATGTCAAAGTTGGGGACATAGTATCCCCCAGCTTTGCAAAGGTGGTTGGTGGACGTTCCATGTTGATAATAGTAGTCCTGAACACGAGTGATGGTGAAATCGGTTTCCATGGCTCTGTCCCAGTAATTCCAGAGGCATCCATTGTAGACCTTGTGGATCATGTGGTGTCAAGGGGGTTGTGGAGCACTATGATTGATGTGATCGTAGTGATGCTTGATATTGGAGGAGAAGGCTTTGTATAGGGCCTTCAATTCATCCTTGGATTTGCAGACATCAAGGGTATGGGTTTCCCAGTTGATAACTGGGTTCGTCTTGGTTAGCCATGGCATACCAAGAAGCACATTGGAGTTTCCACAGTTCATGATGTAGAACTCGGAACATTGGGCTAGATATTGGAGAATAGGGTGCAAGTGAAGCATACAGACCCTCCTTGATTGATAAAAGCATCTGCGTTACAAAGGGGAATTGGCATGGTTAAACAAGTGGTGGGTAGGTGATGTTTTCAAGCAAAGCCCCAGTCAATGCAGTTGATGTCTGCACCACTGTCTACAATGGCAAAGGTGTCAACAGCTTTCATTGAGTGTGAGTGATTGATGAGTTGAATAGAAATCCTCATCGATTGCTTGTCTTTGGCGTTTACAAGTACATTGGCACTAAACAAAGAAGGGAAGTCATGCGTTGTGGTAACTTCCCATTTCAAAAATCCATCATTCCAACCCTTCCTATGGTGGTCTTCTTTGGCTCTTCATTGTCATCATCTTCTATCTCTTGGAGCCTGGGAAGATCCTCAGGGATCTCGGAAATCTTGGCCTTAGTCACTTTCTTGACTTGTGGCATGGGAGTGAAAGGGAAGGTGGGGCAAGAGCAGAATCCATGTCCTTTCTTGCAGCAATGGAAACAGAGGTTCTCCTTTCAGCAACATTCTGGTTCCTCAGGAGTAATTTTAGGAATTCAGATGACGTCAATGTTCATGGCATCAGGGTCGCAGGGAGGTCTGAAAGCTGGTTTGGTGTACTGGTGGGTCTGTACATAAGAGGTTCCGTGATGTTGCTTAGCAACAGCATCTCCCTCATCCCACTGTGTCTTGAAATGAGAGGACTGGATGATGCATTTCTCAATAGTGAAAGGTACGGTATCCATAGAGTTGATCCTACACATAAAAGCAACTGGAATTCCAACCCAGAAGAATTGGATCAGAGTACAGTGGGCAGCAGCATTGGTGGCAAGTGGGGGATAAGTAAAACTGACCTTCCTGACGTGGAGAAGGAACTTGGTGATGTAGTCGTCGAGGTGAGTCATCTTCTCAATGCAGTGGGTAGCAAGCCAGGATAGAGCGGCCTGCTTGGTGTTGCCTCAATCAAAGGCAGCTTTAAACTCCTTGATGAAATCCTTGAGAGTGCCGAAGTTGTTGGTCTCAAGGGTGGTGGTGCACTTGAACTCGGCCCATTGCTTGGCAGGGCCTTCACTCATGTAAGAGAGAAGGAAGCTGATCTTCTTATGATCGGTGTCATAGATTTCCTTGTTGACGAGCATATATAAGTGGGCAGAGGTAAGCCATGAGATGGCTTTGGAGGGTTCCCTGTCATAGGCTTTGGGCCTAGCGAGGCAAAGTTCAACAGGTTTTGAGGAGGACATGGGAGCAGAGGCAAGAGGGGTGCTTTGTAAAGTGACATGGTGGTGGATAGTGGGTGGCAGTCCCAAAGGTACAATGGGGGTGACTGGAGGTGGTCTTGAGGCTGCATCAGATGACACAACAGGGGTGGTAGCTTCTTGGTCAGAAGCATCAGAGGAGTCTTCTGCTGGAGGCAGTGGTGCACATGGGGTATGAAAGGATTCCCCATGAAGGGGGTTGGTCAAGGGGCAATACAGATGAATGGTGGCTTATGTGAAAGTAGCCAGTACAAGGAGATAGTCTAGTCTTTTGTTACAGCTGACCTGGGTGAGGGCAGGTGTAGAACCATTGGGTCTTTGGTCTTAACCATGGATGAGGAGGCAATGGAGCTTGACAATTGCAAGACGTCTACAAGGAGCCTACCTACTAGCGAGGTTTGGCAACAAGGGATGCTACCAAGCTAACAGTGGCCAAGGTACTTCTGAGTTAATGGTGGACAAGAAGTCTGCCTATGATTGAGGACAGACAACAAGGACTTCCAAGTTAACAGTGGTGACAGAGGAGACCTCTAGGTGAGGTTGACAATGGAGGCTTCCCACTTAAGGGTGGTTCAAGGTGGCTAGGAGCAAGAATGTATTTTAAGGCTACCCTTAGGCCTGTATCACAGAGTGGAAACACCAATGTATTTCAACAGTGAGGAGGGTACAAGGTAGAAAACGATAAGACTAGACTGAGGAGCATATGTGCAATGATGTGGGTTTATATACATAAAGAAGTTCAGGGTAGGCATGGAATACGAAGAAATATAAAGGAAGGAATCACTGACAAAGTAAGTGATGGAATTGCATAGAATGCAATAGGAGCGGATGATGAGTCAAGGTATCATAGTCAGCAATGAAAAGAAATAGACATCTGAGTTGGGACTTATATCCATGCATAAGTAAGTGATAAGTGCAAGGAAAAAGTGTAGTCTGAGATAAATCGTAACACTCACCTCTTGGCCCACAGATCATAACTCATACCTCCACTGCGTGTACCACTTGTATATATGTCAGTACAAATTCCTTTCTCCTTCCCACATGCTTGAGCCTCTTATCATGACCTTTCATATGCTGCCCAAGCCCCGCTCAACAGGTTGTCAACAGAACTCCTACCCCCCCCCAGCCATACCAAAGAAAGTGAGAATCATACATCACCAACCCCACATCACTGCCATGACTCCCTAGCCCATCTGAGACCTTGAACCCCATAAGACACCAATGCCTATCCATGGAGGACAGAGTGCATAGGACCTCACTAATTCACAGGCTAGGAATAACCTACCCCAACACAAAACCCAGCATGATGAAAGACAAAGAGGAGATGTCCACAGCAACCTTCCAATTCAGCCCCACCTGAGAAGCATGTCCCATTGCTTCCAAGCTGGAAGATTGGGAGTGCTGGCTACTCAAAGTACTTGGTCCAGAAGCCCCCATCCTGGAAGTATCTATATTGTGGAGTGCCGAAATCTGCAGCACCGGCTTCATTCATGTTTACTCCATCCAAGAGCTCTGCATGCATCTCTGGGCATGGAACATGCCACTCCTCAATGCCCCAGGGTTACTAACCTGCCTCCTTTCCATTGGCACACATTTTCATATCATGGTACTCAACTCCCAACTGTACCACTTCCGCGAAGACAGCCCCCAGCAGCACAACCAATGCATTTTCTACTCAGGTGACTGCCACGAACCCACCCTTACCTCATCCCCTTCAACGCATGAATTCCTTCAACAATGGAAAGCACACATGCATGCCATCATGTGCCACCCCCACACTGTAGCCTACCTATTCAAAGAAGGCCTTCTGTGGCACCTCGCCCTAGAATACAGACCAGCCTCTTTATTCCATGACATCACACAAGGACTCTCATGCACAGTTTCCCTTTTCAGACAAGGATACCACAACTTCAACCAACATCTCATTTGTGACTCCTTCTCAAAGTATGAGCATGACGTAGTCCTGGGCTGCATCACAGTCAGGAAAGGAGTAAAATGGTGGTGGCCCTCCATGGATGTATGGGAGGAATACCACCCTGCATGGTCAGAAGCATGGATGAAGAGCCAAGAGACAACCTTTCAGAATATCCTCTCACACATGTGCAACAGACACCACAAACTGATGAATCTCAGCACTTGGTCCCAATGCCTCTGTTCCATCTCCAGGCCAAATGCAGCACCCTTTTGGCAGGTATCATCCACCATCTGGGCAGATGTCCAGACCACCACAACCAGCTGGGACTCCCACACCATTCAAGCTGTGAACAACATCTTAGCCAAGCACCATCAGAACTCCACAGTTTGCAGGGGGGGCTCTGTGACAGGCCAAGAAACTCAGGACAGGAATGCACATGGCAAACCTCATGGCACTAAATCACATGGACAAAAATCTACTTAGCACTACTCGTTTGTAGTTAATTAGATTTTTTAACTCTTAACTCTTTGCCACAACTCAAAATACACTTCCATTGAACAGTGAGATATCCACTTCTACTTTGGTTCTCCTCATAGCACTTCCCTCTGTCGCAGGATCCCCCCTCCAGAAATAGCACTTAGAGAGCCCTCAGGATGCATCCCTCATTGTGGACCCTGAGTGTCGCTCAAGTTCCAGTATAGTTCTCGAGCCTCACTCATGACTGCTTGACCCTAGACACTAAAGGCCCCAAGCCATTACAAAAAGGCTCATCAAAGTTGAAGGAATATGAAAAAGAGGATGAATAAGAAAGAGGCCAGGAGTGAGGAACTTCTGCACAAAAGGGAGAATTGTCTTTAAATCATTCTGAGATGCCTATGTTTTTCTTCTCCAATGATTGCAGCTCTTCTTCACTGTAGTCTTCTATAATCTCTTCCAAGACATCTTTCCAGGGCCTCATCTGCAAAATCTTGGTAGATAATCTGGTGTTCTTCATCAGTACCATAGATTATGTGATGTTGAATGGCCATTAAGCCCCTGGAAGAAGGAAGAGATTGCCAATGAAGGCGAAGTTTATGATCTGTGATTACCAGCATCATATCCTGAGAAGGAATCTCCTCAGGATCTCCTGTTACTCTCCAATCACCTTCTTCTACTTCAAGGTTAGAATGAAGAGATTGTAGAAGAAGCTTATTGTGAGTGGGATTGCAGTGATTCCTTTGAATCACCTCAAACCCAAACCAGTGAGCTCAGATATGACAAGTTTCGTGATAAGACTGCACTGGGAATGCCAAACCTGCACCTTCATAAATATCCACCAGAGGTTTCTCATTATAAGCCCAGCTATTGATCCCTGCTCTGTCCATCAACATCCACTTGGTCTTGACCCATTGGAGCTTGACTGGATAGACCAGCCTCAGCATTAGGAAGTTGACCATCTGAGATTGAATGTATGGATGAGAAAATGAAAAGACCTTTGGGCATGGGATCATGAGATAGTCTCCCCTGTGCCAAACTCTGAAATTGATGTAGTCTGGGTGGAGGTGAAGAGAGAGCTCAACTGTGGTCAGAGGAACTTGGTACCTGATTTTCCCTAGCGAATTGATCCAGCAGACTTGCTGAAGGTAAGGCAGTTGGTTCAGATCTGGCTGGACTCACTCTTCTCCCATCTTCAAGATGTTGTCTTCTTCTACCTCTGCCCATTGCCATTGACTCAGATACATTATATTCTGGAACTTGTTGTGATTGGTCTCCATTTGGCCTGGAAGGGCCATATATGGATGCAGATTGAGATCCAAAGGGACCCCATCATCCTGAAGATGAAGGCAAGGGAGGATCAGAAATTGTTCCAGGTGAAAGTTGGGAATGTCTGGGTGAAGATGGTGACATTTGGAGAGGACGGGAAGATGATGAATATAGGAGTGGAATTTCTGCATATCAACCTGATATTAGATACTGTTGATCAAGGTGGAAGTAGAGTTGTTCTGGGATGATGATGAAGGGGGATCCTGAGTGGGCTAATAAAGGATCCTGAGAGCCCCTTCTTTGGACAATTTGATTATCATTCCCAGTGCAGATATGAGCTTTGCCTCTCAGAAAGTAGCAGTGTAAGGAGCTGTTTCTCCTTAGGTCCATATCCAGTCATTCTACACCTACTTGACTTTTACTAGGTCATCATCAAGTCATCAAGCATCCATGTCCATCTGTGTTTAATCTGATTCCAGTCCGCCCTACTTGTATTTATCCATTTCCTTGTATCCATTTCTTTTCAATCTGGTCCATCTACCAGATGAATTACTACTATATGTATAGTGTACCAGACACTATGTACTGGATGCTCTGTATTGTGATCTGGTACATAGTGTCCGGTACACTATACATATAGTAGTAATCCATCCGGTAGACAGACTGGATTGAAAAGAAACAGATACAAGGAAACGAGTACATACAAGTAGGGCGGACCAGAACCAGATTGAACACAGATGGACATGGATGCTTGATGACTTGATGACAACCCAGTGAAAGTCAAGTAGGCATGGAATGACTGGATATGGACCTAAGGAGTTCCAGCTCCTTACAGCAGTTGCACCAAGTGCAAGGCACCTTCTTTGGTATACCTGGATGTACTTCTGTGATGTCACTGGTCTTGACCACTTGGTAAAATGGTTCAGTGATATGTAGATCAAGGGGATCTTCAGGAGATCTCCTTGAAACCAGGATCTTTTCATTGAATTCACAGCAATGTACTCCTCCTCTCTCTATGACAATAGTACACCAGATACAAGGAGCAAAAAGCAAAACTCCAGGAAATACCATGTCCAAGGAGCAGGTAGCTCTTTCCAAAATGGAAATTAATCTGCAAGTATTGATCAGAGTACCTCTTTGGGCAGCCAGGTCCCAGTTAATAAATCTTATCTTTAGCTCTTCTGGGAAACTTCCTAAAGAAAGGAAGTTCCAGAATCTTCTTGTGTAATTAGGTCCACCAAAAAGGTCTTCTTCAGGAGCAAGTGTCAGAGCAGGTGTTGGAGAAATGGATGATTGTTGCAAAGGAGGTGACTCAAGTCTTGGAAGATCTTGAGGCAACAATCCCAACGACTCTGCTTGTTGTTGTAAAGACTGAGCTTGCTCTGCTAAGACACTTTGAATGGCCTGAACAAGGATAGGAATAGAGGTTATAGGAGAATGATGCGGATGATGCAATGGATTGGAATCGGAATTTTGGGATCTTGGAGGATTTGAACCACTGGATGAATGTGGATTTTCAGGAGGTGTTTCTAGATTTTCTTGTTGACTAATTAAAGTCTCAGAATTTCCAGAACCAGGAGGTGAAGATTCTTGACTAGGTGGAAGATTAGCCCCCTCACCAATGGGTTCTAGTCCCATTCTATGAAAGCTACAACTGAAGATTGTAACCTCACCATCAAACATGGCAGTATAGAATAGGGACCAGTGATCATCATCAGTGGAATCTATTAAGAGGCAAGTGATATCTCTTCATCGAAATTCATAAAGACTGTCAGTGATCCGATAGGCTTGTCCCAAAGCAATGCCAAAGCATGCAATGAGGATGGAAAGAGCATTGAAGAACCCATAAACAAGAACTCTATCTCTCCACAAGGCAGGAGCAGGAGGCATGATGAAATATTTCAAAAGAGATAGCCTGCTTGCCCACTACGCCTAGGCGGGGCTCATAACCTAACAGGAGGGTACAAGGGTACTCCTGTTGTGCAGGGCAGAGAAGAGAGAGGTGAGTCAAGGATGCTCACTGAGATAGAGACAGAAGTTCTTGTGACCAAGTTAGGGTTAGTCAAGATTGATGAGATCAACCCTTGTAGAGCTTCTTAGAAGCTTGATCTCGAGGTTAAATGAATCTCATTATTAATTACATCACGGTGTCTATTGCCTTTAAATACATCTAGGAACATGTATGTATTTGTGTACAATGTAACTGGAATAAGGTCGATGATGTCAGAATGA